>SNQJ01S0010652.1:274799-292829 GCA_010110895.2 Picea sitchensis | reverse complement strand
ATGATGAAGAATGGTTCTTTTTATCTCAACACTCAGGATTACCTTGAAAAATATCTATGTGTTTATAAATTTTCTCCAAGGAAAATTGTTAATTGGTTGGTTATGTGCAAATCGAGTTGAGTAAATTAAAGTGTTGTGTAATGGCCCTCCTAGTTACTATTGTTGCACTTGTGTTTGGAATTTTATCATGACTCTGGGCATCGCTATATTACAGTTGGTTTGCATATGGTAAAAGTTCAAGCTTCAAATTACACACACATTGTTCATGGTTATGGTGGTGGACAATAGCTATGTTATTATTTTGAGGGAAATTCAATCCTTCCAATTTGGGATTTGTTAGACATATGTTATTATGATCATATTATATGTTACTTATGATACGTTTTTATGTGGATGATGTGGTGATCCCCTTGTTATATAAATGGATATGAAGTATGGTGTTAAGTTTGCATACAACGAGGTGGTAAATCATTGTTTAATTTGGCAAATTGTGGCCTATTATATGGTTTGTTATGATAATGTTTTGGTGGCATTGTATGGCGCTCTCGTACTTGGGTTGGTGGTCACTTATGTTGGAAATGATGTGCAATTACTGCATCTCGCTCCAACCATACCCCCGAGGACTCCACCCTCCTTGGTTCACATGTGTTTGGCTTGGGTTGTGGTTACTCCGTGTTGCTCGACTTTTGGAGAAAATAACAGAGTTGTTGGTTTTTCCTTTGCGTTTTCCACAACAAGTATGAGTTTCTTGTGTTCCATTCATTATGCACTCTGCTCCAAGGTAGAATAGATAGTTGGCTCTTAGATTTTTCTTGTTTGATTCTTGATTTATAATGTTATAGTGGTGAATATGTATGCTCTATCTGTGCGAGTTGGCTGGCATGTTGTAAATGGTTTATGGTTCCTTTCCTATTGAATGTTTGGGTTATGGTTGCACAAATGAACTGTTGTTCCCTGTCATAGTTGAGGACTCAAGTTTTAGATTTGTTGATAATATATTGGTTATGATACTCCATTTTTTGGATTAGTTATGGTAACTGTGGTATGTTATGACTCTTTGTTTCAATCCTTCTGCAATTTTGAAATGGTTTTATATCCATTAATAGAAATGATGTTTTGGTTGTGATGGGTTCTGTTTCTTTATGTGCCACACAGTCATAGGTGGCTTTTCAGCCTCTGTTATATCTTTCCCCATCTAAATTTTTATGTTCGACATGTGGCTCTTGTTTGCAACCCTGTGTGGTTTGAGGGAACTGTTGTTATGAATGAAATGGAGAAACAAGGTTTTGGTTTCCCCCCAGGTGCCAACCACGACCTATTCTAAAGTTATGTGATAGTTCGTTTGGTGAATGTGAATCTTGGTTCTTGTTCTATGATTGGTTTTTTGATGGTATCACTATCGAAATTCCTCCCATGGTCTTAAATGTATACGAGGGAAATTGTTTGGTGGCACTTTGGATTCGACTGTGTCATAGTTTGTATTGATGGTGTTCAATTTTTTGTTGTCTAAAATCCATTAACTAATAATCTCTCCCTCCAGTCAGACCTGACCCTCTTTGTCTCGATGTTTGTAAGCACATGCTGGGGATTGAATTTGAGTTTGGTTCTGATTGAAGAGTGAGTAAACATGTTACTTGCATTGTTGGTTGTGTGTTACCTATGAGTGTTTTTGGTCGATTTTTATTGGTGAATCACTGGTGAATAAAGCCACTAGACCTTCGAACCCAGTCTGTCACATGATAAGCATTGCAGGGTTAACATTCACCTTACGTAGAATTATGGTTGGCATAGATTGCACTCCATTATGCCCTTAGTTGGTCTGAGTTTTTTTACTAGGATCATTTTTTTGTTAAGTAAGATATGAAATTAAAATCCTACAATTAAAAGGAAACAAATTTTGCAGTGAATGAAGATGGTTGTAGTGATTTTATTTCAATGCTATGATGTTAAACATGCATAGTTGAAGATGACCTATATGGTTGCATAATTACTACATAAATTGGTTTATGTTAAAGATTTTATAATGTTTAATTAAATTAAACATAAGAGGCATTTGAATATTTTCAAGCTCTCCTTGTTATATAATTTTTTTATTATGTTATTTTATGTGGAAGTTAAAGGGTTTGTATTGGTTCTTCTCGGCCCTACCTGTTGCTTGGAGTTATTGTGCTTTGGATGTTAGAAAGTTCCATGCACCTTCACTCAAGTAATAGATATCTGTGTAAAAGAAAAGGAAATCTGGGAATTACGGGATGACAATTCTAAGGATTTTTATATTTTTGTTTTTTGGGACAACTGGGTCTTGAGTATGAATGTTGAACATAGATATTTTTTTGGAATAATGAAAATGGTGATTTGAAGATAATAAATGTTAATTCATCAAAAAAAAAAATAACCATCTCATTCCCAACCATTATATAACCATTTTCTTATTACAAACCCCTCACTTTCCCAGATACATTTAAATTTTCCCTGTTCAGTTGTCATGAATTTCATTAGAATGAAAGGGGTTTTAAAAGGAAGAATCTAGGCATTGATTAGTGTTTGGATGTTAGTGTGATTTTTTTCTGAAATTTCTTGAACAATACTCGTGGTGTTTCCCTACCATTATACCACTTTACGCTCATGACAATCCCCTCATCTTCCCAATATCCATGTTCACTCCTTGTTCGGACAATAATTGATTTGTGATTTTTTGGATGGATTGCATGTGCTTCTGTGGTAAATGATAAGAGCCAAATTTTAATTCTATTTAGGTAGAGTTAATGCATGAATTATTAATAAATTTTCATGACATGTTTTGGATTATTTCTTCAGGATGATTTTCTTTAGTAGAGGAAGCAACAGGGGCAGAAATGCTAATAACAGAGGAAACTAGAAAAGAGGCCATAGAAGGACATGGTTCTCTATAAACTTTGTTGTTGATCCTCAAGAGATAAATCAAATTTTCCAATATGGTTTCTTCAACCTGTTTGGCCAGGGAATTTTGCAGCCTCAACCTGACAACCCTCCTTTTCAGCCCAACCATAATTGTTTTGGTATTCTAGTCCCTCCTCATGTATCAATGTGACCAAAACTACCTGCTAATGATATTTGGAAACATATTGTCCACCATCTTGTTGTTCACCACCATGGTTGTCCCACTACATCATTTCCATTACCCCCTCCACCACCAAAAAAACAAGTTTCCCAAGCCGATGTTGTTGTTATTGGGTAAATCGGTGAATGCGGACATAAAATAATCTCCCTAGATCCACCTGGATCTAGAAAAAAACAAGGCAGGACATGACGCTTTACCTAAGTCTCTACCATTGAATTTACTACCAAAGAAGGAGTGGATGGCATACCTTTATATATCGCTTCCTTATATCTCTATTGTCCCTGCTTCGCTCTAGTGCTCTTGTGAGATCAGATCTACAATGACACAAACCAACCAAAGTGAAAGAAATAATTGTAGATTCAATGGAAACCTAAACATGTGATCAAGGAGTCATGTAATAAAATGTTAATGATTTTATGGGAAAGAAACATGTCACTGTATCATATTAAGTAACAGTGGAAGATACAACTAGATTGCCTTGATGTCGCAAGTTCCCTTTTGATGGTCCTTTGTTCCAACACGCACATAAACTTGCTCTGAATTTGTATGAATATGGTCCACAAAGCTTGATGGACAAATGGAGGCCTCAAGCATCAATTGTATCAGGATTCTTCACAATCTTTAGCCTATTCTTTCTTAACCCTGCTTAACCTTTTCCATGATAAATCCATCATTATATAGGAGAAGGTGAAGTGGTTACAAGGATGAGGATGATCCCACCAAATTAGAGAGGTCAGTAAGATCACAACCATATGGACGCCACCTCACATTCTAGAAAATTATCCTTCTAGAAACTTCTTCCTTTTCTTAGCTTCAAACACCTCTGCACCCTGCCTATATAGTAGCATGTAGAAATCTTGTGAGTTAGGCATAGAGCAGCCTGCGAAAATTAAGGATTTCCGCACTATGTACCACTGTCAGCCTACAACGTCATTCTAAAAATGTGCCTTGTAGGGGAAGAACTTAGTCATTTTCCTCATGTAAAAGATTGTTTTGGAAGCCCGAACACATGCATGTAGGGTCATCGTCAGAGTGACCAAAATAATGTGTAACAAAATGCCCCCCAAAGTATGAGGCTGGAACCTGTGACAGCCGAAATACTTTGTAAAATGCGTGTGTGTGTGTTGGGAACAAGGAGTGCACCAATCAGGAACCTACAAACAATCAAGCATCTGCATAAAATTATACCATTTTCGAGGTAGGCATTCCCATGCTCAACCTACAAGTGATTGAAATCATAAATGCAAGTCATGTCCACCAATTATACACCGTGGATCCATGTCGTCAAGATTCTACATAGCCACCATGAATACACTGTGGATCTATGTATTAGAAAGCTTAAATTCAGACACAACCACGAGACATACAAAGTGGATAAGTGTGTCTATACAAATAATAAATACTTCGTCGCAACCTGGACCAAAAATATAAGATCCAGGGTCTTCAATCCCGTCATCTGTAAGTACGAATCTAACCATGCGATTACAGGTATTGAGTTCGAACATGGTAGAAACCACTTGATTATCGGTTATTGATGAAAACCGTTAACAAGTGCGAGGGAAATCACCATTGATGTCAATGAATCCCAAGGTACCTTAGTACAACCCAATGAATGTGAATAAATGAGATGAAGTTGAACACTCGATGGAATCTCTCAATCAGGGACCAATGATGTGAATCCACTGTCAAAAGCGAATAAACCTGCCATTGAGGCATGCATGCTCTAAGGTACTAAACGATTTCTAAGCCTTGTTCCCAGATGGTGAGTTGAAGTCGACTGGAAAAGACTCGTCACAGGAGGGCCTTGATGTATCCCCCATCAGTGACACAGAATAAGTAACAGATTTAGGGTAGATCAAAGTATGAAAAATGATTGAAACTGACACGGGGAAGGCCTGACATGGTAAGAAATGACAATGCAGATGGCCAACTTGAGAGAGGGCTTGTTCGGACTTCTCTTGAACATATGAATGACATGACACTGGTCTTGGTAGAATTGACTCAAAGACGACCCAAAATATGGACTTGCAGAAGGCCAGATGAGAGACAAACGGATTTCCCAACCTGGATTCAAGTGACAAAGGGGGTGTCATTTTCAAGAGCGACTAGTACTGCCACTAACACAGGTACAAAGACACATTTATTTCCAAATTTTCCCCCACCATTTCTGGTGAGTACCTCTTTATTTTTATGCAAGCTTGAGGAGGATAGCATATGATTGTTGATGTAAGCTCATCCTTCAGACGAGTCCCTCGGAGTATTTTTAATGAACCCTAAGAAGGAGTGGTTTGGTCCCATGTGGGTCTTTCAATGTTTGTTTAACGAGTCCAAAGATAGAAAAATCGAGGGTTTTTCATGTTTATAGAGTCTAAAAAACACATTAGAGATAACTCTCTCAGTTCCTTTTTCGTAAAATAATTTGACGAGACCGAAAAAGTGATAAACTACCACCCATCGAATGTTTTCTTCAAATACTTTTACGAGCGTGAAAAGAACAAGTTCGCTCGACAATCTTTTCGTTTTTACGAAGTGTTAAAATAGCTTATAGGATACTCCACAGGTTCCACTTTTCATGTTTCCATGACGAGTAAAAAAAAATGACAAAAGTATACTCGGTTACATTCTCATCAATTTTCGAGCGTGAGAACGAACAAAGACTAGGCTCGAGGTTTTTCTGAAAAACCCTAAAAAGGACTGATGTATGTAACAAACAACAAAGTGAATAAAAAAAACATTCGTACGACATTGTTCAGGACTTTAGTCGTTCCACATGCGAAAAAATAAAAGACTCATGGGACCATTAGATCATGATAAAATGCATTAAAATAATATAAATATTATTTAGAAAAATAAAAAAGTTAAATAAATAGGGGTAAAACTTCTTATTTCTATTCCATTTGCATTTCATTCCAAACTTGTCTAGAAACCTTGTTTTTACCTCATATTTTGGCTGTCAATTGCGAGAATCATAGGCTACCATTCAACAAATGGTCTCCATCAACACGGTAATATTGTCATCCTCTTCTTTTTCAATGCATTAAAATTCACTTATTTTGGTTAAAAGGTAATTTTTGGATGAGTTTTTGGGCCAGTAGGCTCGCGCTGGGGCCGCCACAGGTGGCCAGTATCCAGACCTATGGAAATCAAGGATTTCCACAGGTGCCCTATGGCTCACCTACGGAAAATCCACACTATATTTAAATCTTGTCTGTAGCAGCCGAAAATCCAAAAATTTACCCACACGTTTTCTCAAAAAGAATTTCAAAAGCAACGATTAAGGATGCTAATCCCTTTTTCTCGTTTCCATGCAGGTATTTGATTGCCAAAATGTTGGAGTGGAGAGAATGGGAACATGAGGATGATGACTTCGAGGCCTTAAATGATCCAGGCACAATCAATTCCCTACGACAGTGTGTATTGTTAAAAAAATTCAAAATCTAGGGCATGAGAGCCCAGTTGAGGTTACTAGAATACCTGGACCACATGTGGGATGTAGACCAACAAGTGTTTCATGTGGGTGTTCATGTTCTTTCCTTGGATATCAAATACATTTACTTTTTGACGGGATTATCCCATCGTGGAGCACATGTGACCTTAACAGGAGGTCGAGGTGGTGGTTTTTCGATGAGCAAATACATCCGTCGGTATTGTGAACCTGAGGCCGAGAGGTGAAAAGGTAAGGTAGCCATTGGAGGTGTTCATGATTTAAATCTCTGGACCATTCTATTTAGCATTTCACAAATGGTGGGAAATGCATTTCCGCACATGGCCCTCCAAATTTATTTTCAGTATGTCATGGAATGCACAAAACCTTGTGTGTTCAAATGGTGTGATGGTCTTCTTCGCAGTATGAAGACATAGTTAACCAAGATAAAGAATGGGGACCTGAAGCAATTCGGGTATGGGTCCATTTTGGTGTCTTTCTTCTTAGAAAGAGTCCCTCATTTACACCTACAGGTAGAGTGGGGTATACCATCACCACGGGATCTGAGGATGAAACAGTGGTGCGATCTCATGGCTCAGCATGTAGCGGGCCCCATTATGAAATAAAATGATGCATTCTTTGATTGGTTGAGGCCTCAAATATTGATGATAGACGATTATGCCTATGTCATCTTGAAATTTTGAGGCGACCCCAATTTGGTTTTACCTGAGGGTTTTCAGTGGGGGGACCTAGGTAAGAAAAACATTTTGTTTTTGTGATGTTTTTGTGATGTTTTTGTGAATTTTTAGAATATAAGATGTTTTTTATGCTCTCCATACAATGACTAATCAAAAAATTTGATCATGCATATGTAGGGCCACACTGGCCTCTGGGATCATCCCCCATTCAGAGGTGAGGGGAAGTAATTGTAGTAGCAGGATGGGACGCCGACGATTATGCAGTGGTTGAGAAAAATTTGGAAGGTTTGATGGCGAACATCCCAGATATCTCGATTAATGATATTCCGAGGTGTTATCAGTGCCACACCATAGGCATTTCTAGTTCACTCAACTGACTACTCCATAGGGTAGCATGACCAGTAGTATGCTACCATGAGCAACATCCATGATGTTATTTTGTAGATGCTAAGGGCTTCATATTTTAATATTTTGGTCTTTGGACGGAAAAAACCTTTTGTAAAAAACATTTTCATCGTTATATATATATATATATATATATATACATGAGGCTTATAAAAAATTATTTTTCTTTACATACAACATGTGATGTGTGATTGGATTTATAAATGTCTCAAATGTATGTCTAACACATAATTGGCTAATGCATCAATTCACGTATTTAGACATCTAGGAATGTGTTGATACTCAATATAATCAAAATAACGTTCAAAGAGATGAATTCGTAAATATACCTGTAACAAAGTAGGACTTCAGATGGTATAGATGTTACTTAACTGTAGCACTACTAGCTGCGAATCAAGTCGTACAACCAGTTGTCGAATCCCAAGTGAAATAACATCGGTCAACAATTCGATGACTGCGCTATATTCTGCGATATTATTGGTTGCACAACCGAGGAAGACACCTTGTAGACTGATAAGTTCGTTCGTGGGTGCATAGATTGCCCAAGTAGTAGAACATGGGTTCTGAGTACTGCGACTAGCACCATCGGTGAAGCCAATGTAGGGTAGAGAAGACACTGACATTTGGAAACCAAGCACAATGCAAGGTAAGCAGTTGGGGGTCGAAACCAAATAACGAAAATCAAACAAAAGTATGATACAGTAAAAATACAAGCACTCGTGAAAAGATAGTCTAAGCATTGTACTTCTTCAAGTAAATCCCATTTTTGGGTTCACTCAAAGGAATTCCATCATAATCTACTAACTCGTAAGTTCCCTTCTCCAACACTCGTTTGATGATATAAGGGTTGCACCACATGGCCTCGAATTTTTTGGCCCCTAGTAAATCGCGATCTTATTCATAGAGGAGAACTAAATCACCTTAGGATAAAACACGTAGCTTGACATGCTTATCATATTGGGCTTTTATGCATTTCTTCTGGGTTTCAATAATCGGGGTGGCATCATGAAGGGTTTCGTCTAATCGCATAAGATACAATAGACGTTCTTCCTTGATAGAGGTGTTGGGAAGAAGTTAAACATCTAGCTTCAATGACGGTATCTCACATTCAATCGACATAACAAATTCGATACCATACACTTATTGAAAAGGCATAAATCATGTAGTGGACTTCACGGATGTCCAATATGCCCACAATGCTGAAAACAACATCGTGTGCCAACTTGTCTTGTGAATTCCTATTATCCATCGAAGCATAGTGATGAGAACTTTGTTTATCACTTCAACTTGGCCATTGACCTGTGGATAGTAGGGGGTTGAGCTTTTATCTCGAAGACCCAACTTTTCGGTAAGCTCGGACATCATGAAATTTCAAAAATGGCTACCATGATCGGTGACAATAGCTTGCGGAATTTTGAATCGTGTGATGATATGATTGAATATGAATAGGGCTATAGTTTTTCCGGTATTATCGAATGTAGGCATCGCCTCAGACCATTTTGTGAAATAATACATGGCTACGATAATATATCCATGCCCCCCGACCGAGTGAGGGTTACAGGTCATGAAATCAATGCCCCATTTCGTGAAAGGTCTAACAGAAACTACATGGTGTAAAGGAGAAGGATGTGATCTTATTTTGTTGTTTTATGTTTGGAAAGTGTGGTATTTTTGGATGGCAATAATACACTCTTTGAATAAAGAAGGCCAAAAATACCCTGCTCGTAAGATCTTTTGGGTAGTAGCATACCCAGACATGTGACCACCACATGCTCTAGAGTGCCAGTCATTTAAATCTTTCTCAGCCTCATCATAGGTGAGACATTGTCGAAAAACGGAGTCAACCCCATGATGATAAAGAGTGTCACCGAGGATAATGTACTGATGGGCTTGGTAACATATGCAACGACAGTCAGCGCTAGACAAATCAAGTTGGAAAGTCTGAGTCTGGAGATAAATAATGATATCCCCATACCAAAGGTCATCAGAACTTATTATAAAAAGAGATTTGTTGGGTAAATAATCCTCTACTACATTTTCTGTCTCAGTGCAGGGAAGGTCACAGATCGGTTTGGCAAACAACAAGGATTTCTTATACTTAGAGCATTCGAATTCTAAGACAAACTCCTGGAGAATCACTATCCATTTGGGGTATTTTCCCCCTAGCAATTGGCGTGTGAGAATGTGATGCATAGGGTTGCAATCATAAATTATAGTGGTCTTGCCTAATAGGATATAGTGACAGAAACGTTGGACAGCTTGAATAGCTGCCAAGGCCAGTTTTTCAACATGTAAGTATTTGGCTTCGGTAGTCGTAAGATTCCTACTCAAATAAAAAATGACATGTTCATCATGTAAATTGTCTTCTTGGACTAGAACCATATAAATGGTAGAGTCCAAAGCAACGAGATAAAGGAAATAATCTTGACTAAAATCGGGTGGGAAAAGTAGTGGGGTACGAGTTAAAATCAGTTTCAAATATTAGAAGGCTTTGTTGGCAGGGGTGTCCCATACGAACTCAGAACCTTTCTTCAGCAGTTGAGTAAATCCGAGTGTTAAATCAGTGTAGTTTGGGATAAAACGGCATAAAAAGTTTGCCTTCCCTTGCAAACTTTGCAGCTGGTGGAGTGAGGAAGGAGGAGGGAGATTGAGAATCGCCTTGAACTTCAAAGGATCTACCCTGATCCCCTGACATGACACAATAAATCCTAGGAATCGGTCAGACTCCACACAGAAGACACATTTTTGTGGGTTTAAGCATATACGATAGAACCAACAATGAAGGAAAATGGCTCGGAGGTGTGTCGGATGGTCACTATGATGCATGGAATGTGTCAGCAGGTCATCTAGATATGGTTGTACAATGTTCTTGATATCATGAAAAGTGTAAGACATGGCACTTTGAAAATTCGCACCTGTGTTCTTTAAACTGAAGGGTAGTTTCCGGTAGGCAAAGGTGCCCCAAGGACAAATGAAAGCAGTTTTGTGTTGATCCGCGGGTAAGATATTGATTTGATTATCTGGAGAAACCATCCATCAAAGAGAATATTTCACTTCTGGTGCAATCGTCGATTATTTTGTCAACGAAGGGGGTAGGAAAGTTGTCCTTAGGAAAAGCTTTGTTGATATCCCGATAATCAACACAGACGCAGATTGCACCTTGTTTCTTGTTAACCAAAACTATATTGGATACCCAATCAGTCAAAGCCACAGGATAAATAAAGCCAGCTTTAAGAATTTTTTCGACCTCAAGCTTGATAGCAAATGCGTTACAAGGATGGACCAGGCGAAGTCTCGACCGGACAGGTTTAGCACCCGGGTAGGTCTTAATTTCGTGTACAACAATATCAGGGTCAATACCCGACATCTCTTCATAGCTCCATATGAAGATGTCACAAAACTCTTGAAAAAGGGACTTATATGTGACAACCTTGTCGGTGGAACATGAAGCTCCGATGTGAACATTTTTGACAACTCCAGGTTTAATAGATATGTCGAGGGGGATGGTGGGTGAAATGTTACTCAAGTTCCCTTCATATAACACATCGTGTGTGGATTCAGGAACAAAAGAAATAACAAAAATGGTCGACGGAGTCGAGATCCATTGGTAACTCTCTAAGGTATGCTGCTCCAGGAAGAGGATGGAATGATGATGCCCATCATCCCATGGGGTGTCTTCCATGGACATAACCAACATGATCATCTTGTCCGTAGGAAAAATAACATGGAATGGGTCAGGAGATGAATCACCAAGAGAGGGAGTAGAATGGTTTTCTGATTGAATGGCTTGATAAGAAAATTCAACTGGACTTAAAGGCATCTGGTTTCCATAGAGGAGATAATCACTGGGCTTGAGTACTATCCACATGTCAGAAGATGCGGGGGTTTCACGGGTGGAGGTGGAAATCATATTGATCGAGGCAACCAAAGGAGGTGGAACATCGGGTGGTGGGATCAGGAAAGTACCCATCAAAGTTGAATCTTTTAGTATACCCACACTGACATTCTCCTACCCAAGGGGTGTCTTTGAAATGAAGGGTATGTTGCTAGTACGAGTATCAGAGTTTAAAAAGGCCAGTTGGTCTACGGTAACAACCTTTCCTTGGTGTGGAAAACGTATGACACGGAAAAGAGTAGACATGACTACATGCATGGAATCAATCCAACTACGGCCAAGTAAGAGGTTGTAATCGAGAGGTGCATAAAAGACCTCAACTTGAACATTGATCAATTTGCCTTCTAACATAATAGGCGACGAAGGGAGTACGCCGTATGGTTTAAAGCTAGAGCCATTGAAGGCTCTAAGCATGTTGTGTGATTCAGTTAAGGGAGGAGATCCAATGGATTTCCAATAGGCAATAGACATGACACACATCGAGGCACCCTCATTAATAATTGTTCGAAAAATTTTCTTGTTTGCGACAACAACTTGTACATGAAATGCGAGTTGAGGGGGTAACCTTGGAATATGATCTTCTAGGTTAAAAATTATCAAATTTGTATATGTAGGGTCAATTCCACCAATAGCCTTCAACAATGCCTTTCATTGAGTGGGACAACTTTGAAGGACTTCAAGAGCCGACATCGCGGAGGGTGCTTGCGCCAGATCCTCTACAATATTGTAGTTCTGAGAAGCACGCGCTTGAGGATTGGAGGCAGACTTTCTAACCATTCCCTTGGGAGGAGGGCGAAGGAATGTATTGAGGTTCGGTCATTCGAGATGAAGAGGAACATTAGTAGGTGGAGTCAAAGGAGGCAGTTGAACCAACTAAGGTGGGGTATCATCAACGTTCGCCTTTGAGGAAGAGTAATCTTTGGCCTGAGTGGTAAGTGTGATGTCATTCTTTTTTGAATCACCAGTACACATAAGGACATATGAGGTAGTGTATGAAGAAGGTTGATCATGGATGACCAATTGAGCCTGTTGTTGAGAAGGGAAGGGCTGAGACAACACGACAGGTGTAGGATGTTTTGTGGTTCCTTGAAGGAACTTTGTGACCTCGGCACTTCTTGGACAGTCCTTCGTGTAGTGATCATCACCACAGATAAGGAAAGGATAGCAAGTTTTGTGTTTTTCCTTATCATCAGTAGGTTGTGACTTGGTCTTATCGGATTATGGGTTGTTATTTTTATCCTCCTTATTCCCAACCTTCCCTTTTTTAGATTTATTCTTACTGGTAGGAGTCGATTGAACAACGTTCACTTCTGAAGTTTTACCAGTGGGAGGAGTGGGAGTCGGAGCAGTTTGAACATTAGAAGCATGGGATTTGGGATTGATGTGAGAGGCCTGCACAGATTGAGGTTGAGCATGGAAAGTACCTATCACAACATCAACAACATGAGAAGTTGGCAGGGTTTTTGAGGTGGTCATGGTAGAATGACGAGGTGCATCAGGGAGCAAATCATAAAGAGTACCCATTTGTGAATAAACGAAATCGAGGTACTGAGCGTGATTGATCGCTTGTTCTTTCGTGACAACTCCACCCATGGAAATTTCATGAGATATGTTATTCACGAAGGATTTTGTGAACCATTCTACCAATAACTGATCAGGAAGATCGAGTTTGATTAAATGTCTTCTTCGTCTCCACTCATGAATGTGATCATAGATGTGAGTGGATTTATTTTTCTTGAAAGAACTCAAAATTTCGGTTCCCATTTCATAATGGATTGACAACTGGTAGTGTGTGAGGAAATCCATGGCTAGGGTATTAAATTCAGTGAATAAGCCTTGTGGTAATTCTATATACCACTTTGCGTCTGAACCCATGAGAGTTTGTTGAAAAAGACGTAATCAAATGGAGTCATCCATCAAAGATTTGGATGAACACCAAAGGTGGAAGGTCATTACATGATTGTTTGGATATTATCCTAGTTTACCATCGAACTTAGGAATGTCCAATGGTAATTTGGCCGGTATGATGGGCCAATGAGGAGGCATGTATCCCATAGGGTTGGATTGGTTAGGGATGTTTCCTTGAAAAGGGGAATTGGACTGAAAGTTCAGACCCCAAGTGGGATTCAAAGAACCCGAATATGGCTGACCGTAGTTAGGGGGGAAAAATGGTTAGCTTGAGAATATTTCCCCCTAGAGGGTTACGGGTTTCCTTGAACACAAAGGTTCCAAAGGTGATCTAACAAGTTCGATGTATTTGGTCCAGATTGTGAATGATAAGCTCCAACCTGAGATTTTCCTCCAAATGGAGGTGGCGCCCCAACTTGATTTTGACCCCCAAATTGAGGTTTCCCCCTAGAGGGTTTCCCTCCAATGGGAATATAGTAACTATAAGTGAGAATATGATGGGTGCTTCCAATTGGATTGGAGCCACTAGGGCCAGATTCACCATGAAGAGGTGGATAAGACCCTCCGAAGAGGACCTAGGAAGGTGTGGGAACATAACTAGTAGAGGTATAATGCCTGAGTGGAACTTCGGATGGAACTTGGGTATGGATAGAGGCAGAAGGGTTCAAAGTATGATACCCAATAGGGAGTGAAGGGGTAGGTCTAGAGGAATGTGGTGTACCACTGGGAGTCTGGTTAACCACTGTATTCCCGGTGGGAATAGTCGTAACATGAGGGACCATTGTAGAGTGGGCCATCTGGAGAGGAATGGTTGAAATAGGACCAACTGACTGGGTGTCTAAACTAATGAAGAGATATGCAGTTGTACTAGAAAAATGATCGAGGGGTATCAAGAGGGTAGTAGACGTTTCGGGTAGTTCAAGGATGGTAGGTATATCCACTCCTGCCCCTGAGCCGTAAAGGTCTCGAACCGTGTGAGGTGGGATTCTAACTATGTTAGTAGTCTAGAAGGGATCGTTGGCTCCAAGGCATAAATAGGGTCCAATTAGCATTCCATAAGTATCAACAACAAGTTCTCTGGCTGAATTCATCCGAAGAAAACGTCTTTCGTATCCAGGAGGGATGTGAAAAGCTTCCATGGAATTGGAAATAACTCGAAAACTTTGCAAAGAGACGGAACCTTCCTCTTGTGTGGTGGTAGTTTCATGGACCTCACTCTATTGAGGAGATCCCTCTGATGAATGCGGGGATAGAGGGGTAGAATCTTCCATATTTTCTGGGGGAAGTCCCTGTACCCTGCGCGAACGACATGGAGGGTCTATGTTGGCGGAACCAAAAATTCTACGGAAAAAATCTACGGAAAACTACGAAAACAAACAACACTTGCTAATAAAATCTAGAGTTCAAACCAGGCAAACAAGCCTTCTCATTCCGAAGTCACTAGTTGGTGATGAAATCCAATGTCATGAAATCAAGACAAGAAAGAGTTGGGCTGGGGTGGAAAATTTACGTTGATGACTTGCTTAACGGGCTTACACCCTTGTGTAAACTCCCACACATAATCGTGGGTATTCCCTCCAAGGATCCCGAGTGAGTCTGGCCAACGTCAATTCCAGGTACCGTGAAGACTTGCCCCTTCATAGTCACCTTGTGTAAGACCCTAAGAAGATAGTCCACTAAAGTTCCCACAAACAACAATGATGTCTGGGGAAACAGTCGACAGTCTGATCCACATGCAAGGGTGGGGTATCGAGCCCGAAATAAACTTGAGAGGCTTCCACTCATCATTGTGGGTATACCTTCAAGTGACCCCCATAATATGTGCAATCTCTATACTGAGATCAACAAACCAGGGTGAGTAACTCTGCCAATCTCAGTGTGACCTCAGTTTTGACCCTTGTGCGAGAAGGGCTTCCTAGGACAAAATGTTGCAAATGGATTCAAACACTCCTTATCACAAGATGATATTGTGTGTTTTGTGCTTTGGAGAGTGTGTCTCACAGCCTATTCCAAAGCTCTAGCTAGCTAATATTGGTGTAAAAGAGCCCTAGAAAATAAAAGTTAATAATTGAGTTTTAGATTTTGCAATGTTTTTTAGAGGTTGTTGTTACTCAAGAGGTAGATGGGAATGAAACCAATGTTGTGTAATAACTTGACCCAATAATATGCAAATAGAAATGAATGATGCAAATTTTCGTTCGATGAATTCTATCTACAGTAGGTAGAAGATATTTTTCTGTAATAATGAGAACTACGAAGTACAATTCCTTTTCTTTGAATGAAATACCAAACAATCATGAACAATGTAATTTCTTTATTTGTTCTCTTCCAATTTTTTGAATGCCAATATTTTCTATATGAATGATTACCTAAAAAAATGAAAGACTTTAATTTTCCTTTCGAAAAACGAAATAGGGACGGGATTAAAAAAGGATGAGTAATCAATGAAAATAAAACACTCAACAAGTGCCCAAATCAATCTTTCAATGAAGATAAAAATAAATAATGACAAAAAAGTGTTTCTTCAAATGCGAATGAAAAAATGACTTCCCAATTATCAAGAATTCCAGAACATGTAATCAATCCAAAAATTCAAATCCAATCAAAGACTTTTAATCGAACAAGCACTCAGATACAAGGTCAGAGATTATACCCTTGTCGATAAAAATAAAAAAATGAAAAACTGGAAAAAGACTAAAAGAGAGGTGTTCGATCTCCGAAACCAATCAACAAGTCAGATATTCAGAAAACAGTCATATGTTGGCATTAAAAGTCCCTCCCAGTTGATTAAAGAAAAAAACTGGGCATCAACAGAGGCTAAGACCTAACTCAAAAATTTCACAGGCGCCGCTGCAGCCTAATAACATATTATAGTGCGGAAATCAAGAGTTTCCGCAGGACATAAATAGATAGGGTGCAGAAAGCCCGCACTAAAGCAAATAACCAGGGTGCGGAAATTGAAGGTTTACGTAGGCTATGTATAGGGTACAGTGCGAAAGTGTTTGTAAATCAAGAAATTTTGAGAAAAGGGAAAGGATCTAAGTGGATTTTTAAATCCAAAGAGTTTGAATGGATCTCCCACAAACTCAGAGACTGATTTCAAGTAAAAATAATAGGTTAAAAGAAAATGGCCAACAAAAACCACAATCAATTTGTATCCCCAGTGGAGTCACCAATTTTGTTATTGGATAAATCGGTGAATGCGGACATAAACTAATCTCCCTAGATTCACCTGGATCTAAAACAAAACAAGACAGGACGTGACGCTTTCCCTAAGTTTCTACCATTGAATTTACTACCAAAGAAGGAGTGGATGACATACCTTTAGATATCACTTCCTTATATCTCTGTTGTCCCTGCTTCGCTCCGATGCTCTTGTGAGATCAGATCTGCAATGATACAAACCAACCAAAGTGAAAGCAATAATTGTAGATTCAATGGAAACCTAAACATGTGATCAAGGAGTCATGTAATAAAACGTTAATTGTTTTATGGGAAAGAAACATGTCACTATATCATATTAAGTAAAAGTGGAAGATACAACCAGATTTCCTTGATGTCGCAAGTTCCCTTTCGGTGGTCCTTTGTTCCAACACACACATACACTTGCTCCGAATTTGTATGAAGATGGTCCACAAATCTTGATGGACAAATGGAGGCCTCAAGCATCAATTATATCAGGATTCTTCACACAGTCTTTAGCCTATTCTTTATTAACCCTGCTTAACCTTTTCCATGAGAAATCCATCATTATATAGGAGAAGGTGAAGTGGTTACAAGGATGAGTATGATCCCACCAAATCAGAGAGGCCAGTAAGATCACAACCATACAGACACCACCTCACATTCTAGAAGATTCTCCTTCTAGAAAATTCATGAAACTTCTTCCTTTTCTTAGCTTCAAATGCTGTCACACCCTGCCTATATAGAAACATGTGAAACTCCCGCGAGCCAAGCATATAGAAGCCTACGGAAATTAAGGATTTATGCATTGTGTACCACTATCAGCCTGTGGCATCATTCTAAAAATGTGCCTTGTAGGGGAAGAACTTAGCCATTTTCCTCATGTAAGATATTTTTTTGGAATCATGAACACATGCATGTAGGGTCATCATCAAAGTGACCAAAATAATGTGTAACACCTGTTGTCTCACTCGTGCAGTCATCACATGCCAGTAAAATATTAAAAATAGTTGTACCCGATCTTGTGCATGACAAGGGAAAATAATAGCTACCCCCTCTGACTCATCCAAGGAATCTGCCAAATCAGTCTCCTCTCACGTTCATCTTAAGGATGGTTGTTCTCATGTTATTAGTGAAGTTCAACTTCGAGGCTCTAACCAGTCAAAGGATGCCACAAAAAAATCAAAAGGGGACAACAGTGAGAAGAGGTCTAATGCCTCACATAGTAAATATGGATTTTGATGATGATTCAGGTTTTTTTATATGTTGAAGCCAATATTTTTATTTTGATAAATTTTTAGACAACAAGCATATATTTTGACATTATTTTAGACAACAACATTCATTTGAGAATTTTTTATTGGATAACATGGATATGATGCTATTTTTGAGGACATGATTATATTACATTATGTTG
>SNQJ01S0010652.1:242864-272854 GCA_010110895.2 Picea sitchensis | reverse complement strand
AACAACAAGGGGGCTCTGGAATGAAACCTTAGCCGTAGATCTGGGTGGGTGGACTCTGGTCATCCAGATATGCTCGTTACTTAACTTAATGCACATTCGCACCCCGGATTAAAGTCGACATCTCTTCCTCACATCTAACGGTCATCACAGACCCTGAGATCCTCCGAAAGAATCTCATCCGTTCATTGGGTTTATCATCACGAGAGTCCGAACTCTCGATCACAGGACTCCCAAAATCTCAATCCCTGGTTTCTCGATGCATTTAATCTCTTGACACGTAACCTCCATCCATCGGACGGTTCAAATCTATCCCGGGGTTTTCACCACGAAAAATCCTGAGACCTCGTCATCAGGATTCCCGATTCCGCGATTCTCGATTTCCTGAAATGGGTAATCTCATGACACATGGCCTCCATCATTCAAACGGTCTTGATCTATTTGGGGGATTTTTCCCCTATTCATTGGGGTTTCAACCCTCGGATATCTCCCGACAGATCCAACAACTGTTGAGTTTTCCAGCCGAGATCTGACGGCTAAGACGGTTCCTAACTAATTCAGAATTTTACGTATCGCGATTTCCACACTCCCGTGCAATTCCAAAGGGATTTAAACCTCGTGCACACTTTCCAGATCTAATGGTCACGAGGGTTCACCTTCCCTCTCGAACAGATCCTAAAGCTCCTGCACTTCTGGTGTGGAGTCTTCTCTCCCTATGGACTTATACCACACTGGCTGCGGTTTCATAACGCCGCTATACCTCTTGAGCTTGAAACTTGTCAAGTAACTCCTTGACACTTTGGAGAAAACCAGGGTCCGAAATTGGCCTTCCAAACCCAATTTCCCTTCGCATTCTCGGTCCAAAGACCGTTCCACTGGACCATATAGGCTCGGTGTCGATACCTTGGCTCTGATACCAAACTGTAGCGCACCCTTTTCAGCTACCAAGGTTTAATCATTATTAAGAGAAGGTTATAACACCACTCTATACATAATTCGTACAACTATTATATGATCCATATGATTAAAAACAATTAAACACAGTCAAGCTCAAAGTAAAACATATTATTTACTGTTATAATTAACAAACCATAGCATTCCATATTAATTCGTATACACAGTGGAAATCATGATAACATAAACAGTAGAGTCATGCACAACGTGATAAAAAAACATAATCAAATACTTATCTTTTAACAGTGGTAGATCCCACCAACCAAGTGCAGGCCTTCCACAAACCTCCTAGCCTTAGACCGCACTGCTCATCAGCTCAACAATGGGTCACCCCCGAGCTAGGACTAAGATCCACCCCAAGGCAAGGAAATCTAGGCTAGGCTGAGGTTACAGGGAAAACAACACACAACCACAAGGAAGGAATTCTCTCCAAGGACCTCCCACGCTCACTGCCCATAGTCCCTCATTCCCCACATGCTTGTTCCACCCCAGGAGTATACACCTTCTCTGTCACCTAGATAGTCCTTCGGCTGCTAATATCCCTTGCCTTGGGTTACAAGAACAGGCTGGACCGGAAGTCTCCGGGCTCTGTGGCAGCTAGAGGGTTCCTTCCAGGAGTTCTCTCCTTCCTCTGCGCACTCTCTCACCTGGAGGGAGTCGCTCACGGGTCAAACAACCTTTTCTTCCAATCTTCAACCACCTCTCTCACCTGGAGAGAGTGTTGTACAAAATAGACAACAAGCCACATAGGATCAAATAATACACGTCCACCACATTCCATGAGAATCCAGACACGAACACCCCAGGGCAGCTCTAGACAGGTGCAACAGTATAACCAGGCTTAGTAGGGACGAGACACTTCTGTTTTCTCAATTTCGCAACATGGAATAGACTCACATTCTAGATTCTCAAGGATGTGTGACGAGTCGTCCACGTAGGGGTTGATTCAGACTCCCCAGTTTAGAACAGAGAAGGGTATACTAGTTTTCCAGAACAAACACAGACTATTTCCCAAATCCACGCAGGCTTCTCGTTCAGGGAATATACACACTGATTTCCTCAGAGCCAGACACAGAATTTTCGAATCACAGGGATGCATGAAGGTTCTCTATAGGAGTCAGGTTAGTAGTACTATCCAGATCTCCGTACACATTCAGACAATCGGGTAGAATGGGGAAGGAACCCTTCTCACGGCTCACCCTGGCTGTTTTATTCGCATGCGTCAGGGTTGACACTTGTCACTCATGAAACTGCATGTGTTCCACCAGCACGCGTCTCCCTTGCCTGTTCTCCCCTTGCCTAAAACTTAGGATAAAACATAAAATGCACATGTCTTTTGGGATAATATTAAAATAGTATTCCCATGCTTAGCCCCTACGCTTAGCCCCTAGGCTCAACACTTAGCCCCTGTTCCCACCTTCCAGCCCCTAATTCCTTTCCCACTCTATGGATGCTTAGTCCCTCTTCACTCATTCATCGTGGTTGGTGTGCACATGGCGGTGTTTATATTTTATTAATTGTTCTGCGTGATTACATATACAACAACAGGCTCCTGGCCTATCAAACACATAAGCCTCTATCTTATAAAAACTTGTCTCACCAGCCTATGAAACATAATTACAATTCCTTTCAGAACATGGTTCACAACGGGGCTCGGCCCTGGGGACACTACATGATGCGACAACATTTGGTAGAATGGGCATAGAAAAAATTGGACACTGCGTAAATGCACATAAAAAGTGAAAAATACTGCCAAACATTTATGACCAGGTCTATAAGGCACATAAATCATAGGTCAGTTCGACACTTAGTGATTTTAGAACACAGAGAGAGATGCAGAGACCTGAACTAGACAAAATGTGGTAAAGGTGATAACACTTGATTACTCAGTCGACAACATGACCCCTCCAAAGTTTGGCGCTCCAGGAAAATATGTTAGGGTTACTCGACATGGCCAAAGAATAAAGGAAAGGTTGTCAAAACCCATGAATGTCATAGAGCTGGAAGATGTCACTACCTCAAAGACATAGTCTCTCAACCTGACAAGGGTAAAGGAGGAAACCTTGAAAATTGCGCAAGGATAAATGGGTTAGAGATCTACAAACCCAAATGGTAGCACAAACCCTAACCTAGAAACACCTGATAAACCCAAGGAAATGAAGGGTCAACAACAGGGTCACAATGAAGAGGAGGTATTGGTCGAGGACATCACCAACCAACCAGAAAATAAGGGAGAATAAGATGACATGAAAAAAACATTGGTGGAATCCCAACCTGGCATCGACAAGAAAATAAAGTTGCAGGACACCGCAAAAATCACACTCCCATACATCTCAGATGCAGTGGTAACAATAGGGGGCATGCTTGAGAAAGTGCCTAAATTAATATATTCAGACCATGATGTTCGCGACGCGACAAAGTTCCTAGAATTGGTAGAGGGAACCTATTTGGAAGACACATGGGAGATAGGACACCTAGGAAAACCCATCATGGAGCTCATCCAGTGGATTATAGGGCTCTATAAATCTGGAATCATGAACCTTCTAAACACACTGCACTTTGGGCATGGCAAGAATGTGGGACTGCGTGTCAACTAGAAGCTAGCTAGGGTACACACATGTATTATATGGATGGATAGGCCAGTCTAGATTGATGTGGCCTTGATATATAAAATTACAAGGTTTCCCATTGTTGGTGCACAACCCGGGGAATACTTAGAAAACAAAGCGCTCGAAAAGGAAATCGCTGAGATAGTAAAGGAATAGTTTGGAACCAACAGGTGAAACATGGGTATTGTCCTCAAAGACCTCAATGACCCTATGATGTGGTTCACCAACAAGATAATGGATTACAATCTGCTGAGGAAATGAAGGAAAGAAGAGGCTCCAACAGGAGTCATATCAGTCATCGCGCAGTGCGCCAAAGGAGTCATGTTTAACTGGGTGTCGTATCTTTTGAACCAATTTATGATCAACTGCAGGGATGTGCAAGACAATGGAACCGAGTTCCATTATTCTTGGATCCTCATTCTCATCACGTTGGTAGCATGGGAGCCAAAATTCTCTTCTTTTCTAGACAGATAGGGGAAGTGCTACGTAGCAAGGTACGAAACCTTATGGCAAGACAAGGATACCATAAACCAAAAATAAAAAAACACAGTCTTTTCCATGGTTCTGGATGAAATAAAATAGAGAACGACCAATGTATGGCGCATTCTGGTGGAGGTGGTCCATGAGTATGAAGGGATTTCCAGGTTTAAGACATCCAGGCACCATATGTGGATCAAGGTCGTAAGGGATCCAAATAAAAAATGGCTATAGATGTAGTATTGCGTCTCAAGGGAAGAAGTGGATTAGATCATCAAAGATTGACTCACACAGTGTAAGGGGATAGCAACAATTAAAACAACCAAATCCAAGGAGAAAACATAGGCAGGACCATCGACCAAGACAAGTATCCTAGATTCCAACACTAGGAAGGTTGTAGCATGCACTCAAGTGTCCAGAAGTAGCGTAGTGCCGAAGAGTCCAAGGAGGACAAAAATGGGGTCCAAGGCAAAAGTCAAGGGGTATGCTAAGAAGGGAGGAACATCTTGAGATGAAGAGGAGGAGGAAAAAATGAATAAGAGTGGGGAAAAACCCTCATAGGAAAAATGAACTACATCGTAGGCGAGGGAAACACACAAGAAGTTGAAATACATGAAGAAGCCTCCAATCATCACCCTAACCAAGGACAATGCTAATCTAGTGGCAGAAAAATTCCATGACATGGGGGAAGATTTGGTCCACATCACTAAGGCAGAGAGGGAGGATATCATGGTGAAGTTAGTGGACGTCCATGATACTCTGCAAATAATGTAGATTTTTACAGTACAACAAGCTCAACGCAACAACCAGAAAAGACACAACAACTCCCTGCGTAGAAGGCACAAGAGGAAACAATAGACACAGTGGTGAAGGGAAATGAGACCTTCACAATCACACAACATATGTTGCGAGTGGACAAGGAGATATCACATAAGACATTGAGGGATATAAAATAAATTGAGTTGTTCATGGCACAAATACCCACAAAGGCACTGTATGGATTGTAGGCAAGCGTCATGCAAGAAGTCTACTTCAGAGCCCGTGCATATGCCACCAACTTGGAAGTTGGTAGAGAAGTAACTAAAGTAATACAAATCACATGCAATAAATTTAATCTGGAGAAGGAGGAGAATAAATATAAGATATATTGGAGAAGGGACTGGCAACAGTCTACAACAACATCTATGACTGTGTGCAAGAGCTAAAGGATACACCTGAAGGGAAATTTTAGAATATTACACAGGTCATGGAGCAGTACCAAAAGGAAATTACAGAGCCTCATGGAGAATCTAAATCCTTCTACACCTATGGAAATCATAGAGAAAATGGAACAGGATGCTACTGCGCACATCGACAATATTGTGCAAGAATCCAAGGTAGTACATGAACTATAGGACAAAACTGCTCAGATATGGACCATATTGGAAGAGGACAAGAAAATACAACAATTGGACCATAAAAAAGAGAATATAATGACCAACATCCAAGATTTAAAGCAACAAAAAAAAGCAATGGCCATCCTCTAGAGGATGAGGAGTGTGTAGGAGATGAAGAACCTGCAAGAAGAGTTGAAGGATACTTAGGCTAACAAACAAACAAGACATGCTCAACTAGAGCCACTACAACATAATCCAAAGAGGATGATCGAGGAATTATAGGCAGATAAAGGAGAAATAGAGGAAATGCATGTAGAATGCAGACAAGTTCTAGTAGAGCACATTAAAATGCATAGTGTGGAAAAGTTGGCAGAGCAGAGCACCCAAGTGCAACAAAAAGTGAGTCACTTATCAAAAGTGTTTCACGATTTGCAAATAGCCATCCAAAGTGTGAACTAAGGCACAATGGCTTGGGACGAGCCACATGTCAGTGTTGGGGGCCTGTTGGCACATGCCTATTTTGGGTGCAGGCCTAATTTTGGAGAGAAAGATCTATTTTTGGAGCACGCGCAATAGGTGGCAGAAAAGCAGCATGCAGAAAAAGAAGGAAAAGTAGCATGCATAAGGAGGGAAAGCAGTGTGGCGTGCATGCAAATATACCTAACCATGTTAGGGTTAGGTTTTTGGACAAGAATGTAATGGCTATAAGCCAATAGAGTAGTATAAATAAATACCTAGGAGGTCTAGGTTGGGTTCAGTGTTATGGTTGTTATTGTTGTTGAGTCAAAGAAGCTAGTTTTTTAGGGTTAAGTCATAGGTTGTGGATCCTGGTGTGATCTAATCCTCCTCACAGAGGGTACTTAACCTACTTTTGATTGTAATCCTGAAGATGTAATGTGTGCGGTGAAAATTTTATAGAAGAGTGAATAAAAGAGAAGAAGAGATAGATATTTGTGGACATATCCCCAAGGGGGGTGAACCATGGTAAATCCATTTTGTTCATGTGTCTGTATGATTGGTTTGATGTTATTTTATGTATTAGTTAAAGAATGAATGGTTAAATATGATTATAATAACACTCATACATAGTATAACGATGAATGAATCCTAGAAATAGATGAATAAATAATGATGTTAGTGCATAAGGAAAATAATCAAAACACAATCTTGATCCCTTCCTATACTGCAAACACCTAATTATTGCAGTCCCCCATAAAGCTATCTCAGGTGAGACTGTGATGTGCACTTTGTGTGTAGCGTTGCCTTCTGATTTACCAGGAGAGCCGATAGTTTTGAGGGTTTTGTTGGAAACCTATTGAGATCAGAACTTGGGTCAACCCAAGCGTCCAACACTATCATTCAAAACAAAACTTTCATGACTCTTCAAAATAGAGTCAGCCATGCATCCATGGTATTCATTCAATCTTGGCAAGTGCAATTCTTTCCTTACATTTCACGCATTCATGCAGTCACATCATGCCTTTAGTATACATATACTCATACATCATACATGTGTATCACTTGCACATTTAACATCATTCATTCATATCTATTTGGTCTTAATATCAGTCATCATATCAAGCAACCTTAGAATGCATTAAATCCATGCACTCAGGCATAAACAAACATATCTAAACATTCATCATGCAAGCTCGTTTCTTGCACCTTTTCCATGTAATTCATACACATGGACATATCATACTTCTAGATCCTTCTCCCAAGGATATTACTTCCATTCTTATGACTTGTCTCATAGATATACTCAACACTAAGCTTACCTCTCTATTGAGAGATTACAGTCATTCACATGATATGCACATAGAAATTTTAAGAGACATAATCATGATATGTTTCCCTTTCCTTATGAAAACAACCAACAAGAAGGAATTATTTCCTCAAATATTATAAAATTATTCAACAACCCAAAAATACCATTTGGGAAATTCCAATAGTGCCCAAGGAAAAAAGACAACTTATCAAGTTTCTTTTCCATGCCTCAAACCATTTTTGGTTAACAAACCTTCTTATCAAGGGAATCCTTTTCTAGATTCCCTCTCACTACTGCTTGAGCATACTAATCCATACCTTATATGGATACCACCTCTGGATGTCAACCTGACCCATTGGTCATCTATAAGTGCCCCAACACTTCCTTTACCAAATTTGGGATCAAAATTTCATTAACTATTCTACCTTTATCCTCATAGTGTAATATACAATAAATATAATCAACATTTTACTTATGTTTCTATAATCAGATCAACTCTAACCATATGATTCTATGACATTACCATATTTTACATCCAATGACAAACTATAATAAGTATATATTCACCAATCATTTTACCCATGCCTACAGTGAAGATGTATTCCACTCATTCTCATACATATACATGCCCTTTAAGTTAATATGGATACACACCCCCTTATCACAACCATGCTCCTTTGAAATTGCTCATGTAACTTCACTTCTTCCATGAGGGTTATTCTTGGTCCATACGATTCCTTTTTACTCTTCAAAAAGAGGTTATCCCAATAACAGGTTTTCAGTTATCACGGGTCAAGTAAGATAACCTCACATATTTTCATAAGATCTCTAGACATGGAGAATTATACTCACAATGGAAAGTCTCTTATTTAAGCAACAAATGTAATTAACAGAGGCCTTATAAGCCCACATTTGCAGACAACCTTTCCATCTCTTCAGTCCATTCACATACAAGTCTTGATATCAGTGCCTATCAACATAGTCCCACTCATCTAGGAGTAGTTATCATTCTACCAAAGCAACAATACGCTCCCTCCACTACACATCCTCCTGTAACTTTTATGTTATAATAATTTTCTAAAGAGGAAACCTAAACCAAGGGGCTTGTGCAGATAACAGATAAAATTCTCCAATGTAGGGGAAATTTTATAACAAGCTTGTCTTTGCTTGGTTATACCAGTCCTGTGGATGATTTCTGGCCCATCCAGGCCTAGTGTTTAAACCTTTCTAAGATAGATAGGGTAGGGTAGGGTGCCCTCCCCTTTAAAATTTTTCCAATAAAATTTTAATCGAATCTTCCATGAGCCCATGTAGGGCAAGTGTTTTTTCTTGCTATGATACCAATATGTCAGACACCCAACCCCCTAAGTACCGTTTTAACAAATCAGGTATAAATTTTTCTCCTTCCTACAACTTCTCTAAGTTCCTTGAATACGAGAACCATTTCCTTCTGCTCTCTAAGATATTTTCAATGATTACAAACTCGTCCAAAACTAAGTTCTAAGTCAGAATTTATGGATCCTTGAACTTCTCGGGGTATCGTTGGTCAAAGGCCACATGGAACCCATGTGGCTCCATCTCATTTGTACCATCCCACCTGGAATTGACTTGACCTCAGCATCATCCTTTAGTGATGACATGGCCACTGGAGGGGCGATTGTAGGGGATATATCCTAGTCTTCTCAAATACTGGGCCTTTGGCCCTCAATCGTTCTTGTATAGTTCTACAACATTTCCAGAGACTAAAGTTCCAAAGTCTCCTTTCGCTCCAAAATATATGGTGGGAATTGATCCACCCTTAGATCTGATGGTTGAGAATTGTACAAACTTAACACAAGGTTTAGACTTGAAAAGGGGTGGGGATCCCACACCTAACTCATGACCACTCCCACGATGCCACAAGAAACTATCCAGGAACACCACATCATCATGGTGTACACGAGATCATCCAATCGGGGTCAGACACTTCAACATGGGAAACGTTGGTGCTTCGAAACTTCGATGATTCGGGTTTTAAACCACCTTCCTACCTCCTCAATATTTTCCCAGAGTCCCGTAGTTATGAATTTCTAGAACTCCCACCACGTACTCTAGCCTTCAACAATTTGGAATTTGGCATGTGCACCAACATGTCAAATCTCCTGGATCCCCGAAGTCCTGGAATTCCTTACCATGTACTTGGACCTTCGATGCTTCAGGATGTTCTCACCCCTTGTGCCTTACATTTCCCGTAGTAGGACTTCACCAAAGTACTTATGTTGTCCTTCCATTAGTTGATCGAATAGTCAAGAAAGGACCCCAATGGATCCTCAAATCAACGACTCACATTGCTCTTAAATTCTTCCCCTTGATCCAACGATTGGTGGGATTTCACCACTTTAGGGATTCATGAGTTCACGATCCTTACCATTCTTAACCCTTCAATTCCTTGAAGGGTAACCTGTCGAAGGGGTCATAAAGTGGGAATGATGAATTGTTTCCAGTTAATGATATCGCTTACCCTATCCTTCCACTATACTCATTCTAATGGTCGAGAAGGGTCCTAAAGGATCCTTAAATCTACAACCCACGTTACTTCGTGACTTCAACATTCAGGGATTCCATCCATTTAACACTGTTTTACTTCTAGTGTAGGTAAACACTGAATTGACCATATAATCTATCCAACGGTCAAGGAAGATCCCGAAGTCCTTATATCTATGACTCACATTTCTTTGCGAGTTCGATGTTTGATATTTCTGGCCACTTCAAACTCTTTTACACCCGGCGTGGGTCAACTCTGAATGACCGCGGCTCACATCCAACAGTCAGGAAGGGTCCCAAAGGTTCTTAGATCTATGAATCAGAAGGCTTAATCGATCTAATGGTTACAACAAACCCTGAAATGTAAATGGACAACTACGATATCACAGTCCTTTTTACAAAGGGCCTTCTCTCTGGGTAACGCTTGGATCCTTTTTCACACAATGTAGGGTTCTTGGGTCCTAGTCGTATGGAACTCCTAGTGGATTTATAACTCAAGTAAGTGATCCCTTACAAGAGGTAATAATCTCCCAGCTTTGATTTGATGATTACCTGGAACCACTACATGTCTCGGAAGGCTATGCTTCAGAGCCTTAACTAAGAATTGGTTCAACTTGTGAATTTTGTACGTATAGATTCAAATAGGAGGTCTACTTGCCATTTTCCAAAAATTCATTTAAAACCCATTAGTAACATTACTCCCTGACTAAACAAAATTTAAAATAGAAATCCATTTAAAGGATATGATATTCAAACTCTACTTCAAATTTCCAGTTAGCTAGGTCATCCAAATCACAATTATCTATCATCCAAATAAGATACAATGTTATGCCATCATCCCTATTATCCAGGATGTATATGTATAGCACAAATATGAGCATTTAATCATGCATTTCAATTCAATTATACAGATTCTATGAAATACTTATCTATTACGTTCCACATCTGACCAACTGACTATGGGTGTTCACCTTTCCACCCAACCATAGGCTCAAATGCATTCACTCTTAGCACTCTATCCACCCCCTTGCCAAGCCATGATACCACCAGGGAGTTCTCTCTTTTCCTTGGGTCTTCCATATCACCTCTCAAACTCTCTTATGTTCTACCGCCCTTGCTAGATCATGATTCCATGAGAGGGATTTTTCTGTATATCAACAACAACAAGAGACAAATGTTACTCTTTCCTTTTCCCATAGGAATCTAGCAGTCCATTTTTCTATCCACCAAGCAAGGGAGCATGCCATGATCACTCACTCAATCATGCAACTTTGTTTATCATCTTGATTAGGAAAAAATTGTCTAGTCTCTCTTGTAACCAAAAAAAAATATTTTTTCAGTTCTTCTTCTAAACTAGAGATCGTCACGTTCTCTTATTATTTCTGAATGATCCTCAGACCCCTTTGTGTGTCTCTTCTTTCATGCATTCCCCCAGGAAGGTTCTGGAACTATGTTATTCCCTCTTCCAGAAGGAACTCAGGTCAATATAGGACTGGAGGAAGACTGCACTCGTCGTACTTCAGGATGAAAATTGTTTTGTCTTCTCATCCAAGCCCTCCATGCTTACATTCATTGGGGCAGTTGGTTGTTTAACCACTAGTCCTTTTCTCATTAATTGATCTTTCCTTGGGATTGGGATGAGGATTATTATCCCATATCAAATATTTAGCAAAGTATTTGGGTCATATCTGCATGATGAACCCTCTCTACAAGTTTCCTCACTCTTTCCTCTAGTTGTATCATGGTTAGTACTTCAAGGCTTCACCCCTGCAGTCAGTTGCTGGCAATATAATAAATAATACATTTACATTGTTCTCATTCAATGGAATGGTACTCATAAGTAATGATTAATTACAAGTTGGGGGAAACATGGGTATTACAAACATCATCATTGACAGGAATGGAAAATTTTTCTTTGATTGTGAGTTAGTTGAGGGAATGAATAGCATGACACATCCATGAAGTGATTTCTTTCTTGAGTACCATGAATATTGGAGAATAAAAGGGCCTAGTAATAGGACACATAACACCCGCTTCTAGAAATTCTTGAACTATTTTCTCAATTTAAAACTTCTAGGAAAAGAGTTGACGATAGGGGAGAACATTGGGAGGAATACTTCCTGGTACTAGAGGAATGGAATGATCACAAACACTGAGGGAAGGGGGAATTCCACAGGGAGTGTTTAAAATATCTTGGTGTCGAGAGAGTATAGATTGGAGGTTAGGGTACACAGAGGGTGTCTCAACGACTTGAATGGAATGCAATTGGAAAATAATGCTAGAATCACCTTTTTTAGTAGATTTTTTATGTAGTGGGAACTGATGATCTCAGGTGATCCTATTGTGATACCTTGTAACTTATAATTATATTCCTCATTTTGGAATTGAATGGTTAGGTATTTAAAATCCATGAGGATGGGGCCGAGAGTCTGTAACCATTTAGCATCAATAACAATGTCATACACACCCATATCAATAAAAAACATATGATATTTCAGGTGGTACTAACCAATTTGTAGGCACACAATTTCAAAACGCCCACCACATTTCATGGAACCTACATTGGTAATCATGATTTGAAATTTGATAACTACATGGATATAGAAATTGATTTCTTGGGAAATGAAATGATGAATAAAATTATGGGTGCTTCTAATGTCAACTAGGATGATGAATTTCTTATGCTTAATGTAGCCAATTTACTTGAGGGTTTAGAGAGCAGAGAAGCTAGTGAGGGCGTGCAACGAAAATAACAGTTCAAATTCTGGTGGATCAAAGGTGGAGTAAGATCATTTGATGGTGGTAACTCTTCATCATGGGAAACATTGACCTCCTCATCAAAAAGATCCTCACAAATGTCCATAAACAACTTTTGTTCCTTACAATTGTGCCCCATAAAATATTTTTCATCAAAATTATAGCAAATACCCTTGAGTTGGCATTCATCCATTTATGCCCTAGTTAATTTATGTATCTTGAGGGGAGTACTAGGAAGGGTGGGATTGGTGGGCCGAGGGTGAGGAATAAAGGATGGTTTTTTGTTTTGGGTAGAGACAATGTTTTATGCTTCCTTGGATATTTTAGTAGCTTCCAACCAAGTCTGAGAGTGAGCCATTAAGACCTGGGCATGGATTTCATCCTTGACGCCACTGATAAAATATTATCGGAAGAAGGCATATGACATGCCCTCCATTCTAAAATCAAAGTGCTCAAAGGAAGTTATAAAGTCTTCCACTATGCTAGATTGTTTCAACTTAGTCAAACATACTAGATGGTAGGTGTCTGTGTCAAAGTGTTCATAAAGATGTGCAACAAACCATGTACAAGTAACATACCCTTGGCATGCATTTTTATGCCATTGACACCATTTCAAAAATTCAAGATCTAGATAGAGGACACCATAAAAAAGTTTGGATAACTCATAAGTAATTCCATGCAAGGGAAAATAATGTTCCATTTGAGTGACCCAACACGTGGGATGTGAGCCATCAAATTTGTTCACCTCAAATCTGGGAAGATGGAGGTCATGATCATGGGAGTTGGAATGAAAGTCCATAGTATGGGAAGAGTTCACACCTTCTAAGTGTGAAGGTTGGTCATAGGAGTGAGGGCCCTGGGATTGTTTGAAAATTTGGTTGAGAGTGAAGTGGATGGTTTAATGATTTATTGGTTGTGAGTGGTGGCCATTTGGGAATAAGGGGTGTCAGGGAGGGGGAGTGGGTCTAGTGAAAAAACGTGATAAGTGATCTATACCACAGTGATCAGGGTGAAAAGAGAAATCCAATGGGATAGGTGGAAAATAACGGTGTCATGGAGGGTGCGTGGGTCCATGAAAAAAAGGATTAGAAATGATAGGTACCATGATGATCAGGGTGGAGAGAGTAATCCAATGGGATAGGTAACAAACAAGGGTGTCGGTGGGACCACTATACGCTTATTTTTTTTAATTTTTTTACTACTCTTTCATAGTTATACTTTGGCTTGAAGAATATTACAGTGACGAAAGACACAAATTGCTAACATGGACAATTGTGTAGGAATTTTGCAACCATGATGCAAGAGGCAGGGTTGTGTGGTAAAATTTCCCTTTTGTTTCTTTTTGGTGTTGTTTTATTCCTAAGGGTTATGGTTTTCAGAGTTCCTAAAGACAAGATTTTTCCCTGTGTTATAGCTCTCTGATATACATGTGAGGTCAAACAATAGTACTTGAACCAATATCTCAGGGCATCAAATAAGGAGGCTCAACTATACCCTTCGCCCTACTACATTATTACCCATGTACTAGAGAGCATCTTCCTGAGTGTTATTCTCAGAGTCACTATAATAGTCAAGTGTTCAATCAAGTTATTTAGAGCTAGTTTTAGGAGGCCTAGGGGAATCCTAATATACCTAATGATACATGGGAGTGATGGGCATGTAAATATTATGTCTGATGCGTTACTATTCAAAGGGGTACCAACAAGTTTTACATAGGTTTCCAACAAGGTGAAACATTTGTTTCGAGTAACCCTGCGAAACCATCTATATTTCTTGTGTGTAATCTTTCCCAGCCGAAATTTTACCTGCTAAATGTTTAAAGATGTCGTCAGTACACATATCTACCCTGAAAACAAATTCCCACAATTTTTGCAAAGGACAGAACATGGGTATCGCTTGAAATATACCAAATGTATTATAATAAGCAAAAACAAAAATATTGTATCAAATACCAATGCAAAAACAAAATATAGAGAATAAAAACATTCTCTATATTCTAAAGAACATTCTAGGGGAAGATCTTTCTAGAAGTGGAAGCTTTTGCTAAGTCTTCTTACATTAGACTTGTTCACATTATTAAATAATCCTTATTTCCTAATGTCTACCTTCATTACATGGAAAATGTATTATTCTACCTACGTGAGGGGTTAGGGAGGTTAGGTCCCTAACAATTGGTAAATCCCTAGCAACCAAGTCACGTTTGAACTTCTTGACCAGAGAAAGTCTATGGAGAGGGATTATAATTGAAAAATATATTTCCAGAGTAGGTATTGATGCATTTCTAGGTTGTTGTTGTGAAGGAATTTTCCTCCCAAAATATTTAATCCTCCAGCTGCAGGAACATGGGATATTCACATTGAACAAATTTGATAATCCTCTTCTTACCTCAATTTAGAGCTAAGGCTAGCTATAAGATCGGACCTTGGTATTATAAGGTAACTGGGTTAAATGTTGGTATGGATTTTTAGCTGATCTTAGGAAGTACATGTAATACTTAGGGATGAAGATGTTGAAAATGGTACATGTAAGACTTAGGGATGAAAATGCTAAAAATTCTTAGGACTATAACAAAATTGGAGGCTTCTTGAAAGGTTCCCTCGGCCACCCGCAGGCCGGGGGGCGCCACTCCAGAGAAATCTCTTATGCTTTGACACTAGTTGGTAACATCCCTAGCCATAAACAGGTCAGGCCATGCTACTCTAGGGAATTCTTTCATTCTCTTACTGTGGAACATATGGTAACATACCCATTAATCAACTGAGATATGCCACACAAATTTTCTCTTAAAACTGCATGCAACTTAAATATGTACATATAGAACTCTTGCGGAAGCTTTACATATAAACATAAACAAACCATTACATTCTGTAATATACGAATTTATACTGAAATAAAAGTAACCACGAATATGCAACATATACAAGAAAATACCCATAAACATATATGCAATTATAATCACATATATGATAAATCGTAACATAAGCACGTAAATAACAATGCAGCATATCATTTTATCATATGAATGGTACTTATCTTGGAAATATTGTCACCAATTGCGTACAAACCATCCACGAACCTCCTAGCCTTAGACTACACTGTTCATCACTCTCAACATTGAGTCACCCCCGAGCTGGGACTGAACTCCACCAGGGTAAAGGGTTCCTAACCAGGCTAAGGCTCATGGACAACAAGAAAGACCCTGTCTCAGGCACTCACTCAACTAATAGCCTACAACCTCTCATTCCCCACATGCCTATCCCACCCAAGGAAGTGTTCCCCTTATCTTCTCAACAGTCCCCCGGCTGCCCCACTTCCCTTCCAGGGCTTCAGCAACAGGCCGGACCAAAAGTATCAGAGAGTTGTAGCTACAGTTTATCACCTTTGGGAATCAATCCCCAACAATTCTCACGCTCGGAGAATTGCTCACGATCCTGACAACCCACTTCTTCAATCCCGCTCCAAGCTAACCAGGTACACCAACTAGAAAAGGCTATGGGAATAGGCTCAGAAATGGAGAAATGGATGTCTCAAGGATAAAAAACTGTGTGAGTGAAAATGGCCATGGAATCATTGACTAGATAACTGAGTGAAGGAAGGAATCACTGTGAAATGCCTTGTGAAATGGATGGTGAGAATGATGGTACAAATTACTGGTAACCAAATCCCCGTGAAAGTGACCAAATGAGCTAAGTCCCCCTCCACGATATGAATGCATGTCCCCAACTTGACACTTGTCATATCGGAAGTTACTTTGTTCCACTTGTCCCCAACTTTAGAACTTAGGATAAAATAATTATCCATACTTTATGCTTTAGGAAATATTAATATAATATTCCCTTGACTTTTGGCCCTCCCTTTCCCTAACTCGTGAAGTTCAGTCTCCCATATCTTTTATCATGGTCGGTCTATGTGCAATGATGTATTTTATATTAATCATGAGTCATGTACAAAATAGGCGCATTGGCCTTTAACATCTAGGTGTTTCGGCCTAATACCAAAACATAAGCATCCCATCTTATAATAACTGGCTCACCAACCTATAATACATATCATATACACGAGGCTCGTTGTCCTCCATACTGTGCACACTTTAGTTACTGCGCGCGGTATCCGGGAATGTGCATACTAGATCATTTTATTGCGTAGTTCATGCACGCACTATGCCATATGGAGTGCATTCGAAAATAATGTCAAAACAACTCACCAGCTTAAATACACTTATATTACATTTAAAATTGGGTTCGACCGAGGGATATTACAATCCTCTCCCCTTATTTATGCACTGTCCTTAGTGCATCATACACCCATATACAACAAATTTTTCAAAAATCTTCAAAAAGATGCGGGTATTCTGTCTGCATTGCATCATCATGCTCCCAAGTAGCATCCTCAGGACTGTACCAGGTCCATTGAACCTTTACAAGCCCTATGGCTCGGTTCCGGAGTTGCTTGACTTTTTGGTCCAAAACGTGCACCGGATGCACTTGAAAAGCGCCTTCTTGCTCCACCTGAATCACATTCCAATCAATAACATGCTTAGCATCAGGTATATATTTCTTTAGCAATGATACATGGAAGACATTATGAACAGACATAGATGTAGGCAATGCAATCATATAAGAAACTGGACCAATCCTCTCTAGGATTTCAAATGGCCCACAAAATCTGGCTGCCAACTTGGCGCAACTTCCCAGCTTCAGGGAAATCCTGTTAGCTTTTACTTTCAGGAAGACATGATCCCCCACTTTGAATTCTATGTGGGTTTTGTTCTTATTAGCATAACTTTTCTGTCTGTCTTGGGCAGCTTATAAATTCTTCTTAATTTTTATCATTTGTTCCTCCATCTCCTTGAGAAAATATGACCCAACTACTGTCCTATCAACTAGATTATCCCAACTTATTGGAGTATTTCACTTTCTGTCGTAAAGTGCTTCAAATGGGCTCATCTTCAATGATGTCTGATACCCATTGTTGTAAGCGAATTCTACCAAGTGTAGGTAGTCTTCCCATTTCGATGGTTTGTCCATCAAATACATTCTCAGTATATCTTCTATCACTCTATTCACCCTCTTTGTCTGTCCATCAGACTCAGGATGATAATTTGTACTAAAGTTCAGATTCGTTCCGAATCCTTTCAAAAAATTCGAGGTGAATTTTGGGTCTCTGTCGGACACAATTTTCCTAGGAATTTCGTGTAATCGTGCCACTTCCTTCAAGAAAATATCAAAAACATATGTTACCTTGTGAGTGGTTTTCAGCGGAATAAAATGGGTAGCTTTTGTAATCTTGTCCACCACCACCATGATCGAATCATGCATCTTGTCTGTTCTAGGAAATCCCGTAATAAAATCCATTGTCACCACTTCTCACTTCCATTCAGGAATGGGTAAAGGTTGTAGCAACCTTGCTGGGTGCCTATTCTCAGCTTTAACTTTCTGGCATTCCATACATCTAGCGATGTACTCGGCAATCTCTCTCTTCATCCCTAGCCAAAAGTAATGGCTCTTGATCACTGCCATGGTTTTATGATATCCAGGGTTCCCTGCATAAGGATCATTATGCATTTCATACAAAATCATATGTTTCAAGTCCTAGACATTTGGAACAAAAATTATGTTCGTGCGCAACAATATTCCATCTATTCCCAAATTATAATTATCCACCTTTTGTGACATCTTACCCTGTTGTAGCATTGCTACCAATTCTCTGTATTGTGGATCTGCATTTGCATCCTCCATAATTTTTCTTTTAATATCAGTCTGATACATGCTAATAGTTGTAGCATGTAATTCATGCACCCTCCTACTGAGTGCATCAACCACTTTATTCTCTTTCCCCTTGATATGTTTTATATTAAAGTCATATTCGCTTAGAAATTCTAATCGTCTGCTTTGCCTAGCATTTAGATTTGGTTGATCAAATAAATATTTCAGACCATTGTGGTCTATCCTTAGCTCAAACCTCTTTCCCATGAGGTAGTGTCTCCATTTACTCAAGGCATGCACTATGGCTGCCAACTCCAAATCATGAGTGGCATAGTTTCTTTTATGATCCTTCAACTTCCTTGATTCATAACATATGACAAACCCATTTTGACTGAGGACTCCACCAAGTCCTTCATTACATGAATCGGTGAATACGATGAAGTCTTCAGCTGGGTCTGCGATCCTCAATATTGGAGCACTTGTCAATAATTTTTTCAAGTGTTGGAAACTCTTCTCACAGTCCAGTGTCAACTGAAACTTCAGTCCCATTCTTTGCAAATAAGTGATTGGGTGTGAAATCTTTGAGAATCCTTCAATAAATCTTTTGTAGTAGCCTGCAAGACCCATGAATGATCTCACCTTTGTCACATTCTTCGGCATTGACCATTCTCTAATGGCCTCTATCTTCTCAGGATCCACTGCTATCCCATCCTTTGAAATGATATGCTCAAAATAATGAATCTGTTTCTGATAAAATGAGCACTTGCTCAATTTGGCATACAACTTATGTTCCCTTAATACTTGCAACACCATAATCAAATGATGTTCATGCTCTTCCTCTGACTTGGAATATATAAGAATGTCATCTATAAAGACAATGAAAAACTTGTCCAAATACTCTCGGAAAACACCATTCATTAAGCACATGAAAATAGTTGGTGCATTAATTTCTGGAAAACACTCATTCATTAAGCATTATGAAAATAGTTGGTGCATTAGACAACCCAAATGGCACCAATGCTCTAATGTATGGAACTCATAATGACCATAACTTGTCCCCAGCCTTGATGACATCTTCTTCTTTTTAATCCCACCATCAGATCCTGAATTGAGTTTAATCCTTACCCGATTGTATCCTAATCTAAAATCTATCTTTGAAAATATCTTTGCATCCTTCAATTGATCAAAGAGGTCATCAATCCTTGGTAGAGAATACTTGTTCTTAACAGTCACTTTATTCAATTGTCTGAAGTCAATGCACAATCTTAGTGCTCCATCTTTATTTCTCACAAACAATATCGGGGCACCCTAAGGTGACACACTTGGGCGTATATACCCCTTCTTCAGAAGTTCTTCAAGATGCATTTGCAACTCCTTCAATAAAGGTGTACTCATTTTGTAAGGAGTCTTTGATATTGGCGCTTCTGCAGGCATTAAATTTATAGAGAAATCAATGTCTCTCCTTGGGGGTAGTTCGGGTACCTCCTTGAACACATCCTCAAAATCTTCCAAGGCTGCATAATCTTCCAAATTTGGCACCTTATCTCTAGGTGTCTCTGCCAAATGAGTTGCCATTAATTAACACCCTTTTCTGTAACATTTCTTCAACTGTAATGCTGAAATTTCTCTAATGATTACTGCCATGGGAATTCCCTGTACTTTCCTTAGTTTCCCTTCCTCATCCAAGAAAGTAAATGCTTTATTGTGACAGTCTAAGAGAGTGTGATGTTGGTCCAACCAATCCATCCCAATTAGACAGTCATAGGAACCTAAATGCAAGATGTTTAAATCTGCCTTGGTGTTCCATCCATTCATGTCTATGAGGCATGACTTAACCATATCAATAACTTTTCTTTTGGCTCCTGTAGCCAATTGCACCAACCAGGATTTCCAATGCTTTCTTCTTGGCAATTCCAAACGTTCCATCATCTTAGGGTCTATATAATTATGACTAGCTCCTAAATCAATTAAATTAACAATGATTTGGTTTTTGATCATACCTTCCACTTCAATCATGTGGGACTAATACTCTACTTTCTTGTTGTCCAGGGCTGCATAAATCCTTGGCACATATCTGCCCATGTCCTCCATTATTTCAGCTTGTTGTACATTGTGAACAACCCTTCATTTTCCACCTCTGTGAGGACAATCTCTGAACCTATGGTCTCCTTTACAACCCCAACATTGCATAGGTGGTTTCTTTGGCCCTTGACTCCCTATGTCAATCGTTCTAGGTTCTTTATGCGTTTTTTGTCCTTGTGGATTATTTCTTAAGAATGGTGGCTTAGCTCCCTTCTTCCTCTGATCCATCTTGAATTTCTTATTGTCTTCCCAAGCCTTTTGGAAAGCTGGCCTTGCTTTATGCTGATCATATAGGCATTTAGCTCACCTTATGGTCTCTTCTAATGTCTTGGGATCATCATACTGTATTTTGTCACTAATGAACGAAGGAAATCCACTCAAATACCTTTGAATTTTGACTGTCTCGTCCTTGATGAAAGAGACATACTTCAGCAGTTCCAAAAACCTTCTCTCATATTCATCTGTGGTCATACTTCCAAGCTTGAGTTCAAAGAACTCTTTCATTTTCTTGTCATAGTATCTCTTAGTTGGGTACTTCTTCTCAAAATAATTCTTGAATTCCCTCCTAGTAACACTTTTCTCTTCAATGTGTTGCACTTGCACAAGTTGATCCCACCACATGGAGGCTTTTCTTTTGAGTTGATAGATAGCAATTCTACCTTTTGCATGAGAAGAATAATTATGCAATTGAAAATACTTTTTCATGCCCAACAACCATGTTTCTACATCTTCATCCTTCTTGTGCTCACCATCAAATGTAGGAGGTTTGATTTTGTTCATTTCTCCTCGCAACTCATCCACCCTAGATCTCTTATACCTTCTGACAGGGGACAAACTTGAGTTGTTGCCTTCTCTCTTATTGGAATTCCTTGGGGAATGATGGTGATGTCTACTAATACTTTTTGCTTTTTTCTCCTCCGAAGGCTTGTGACTCCCAGATTTACTTGAGCCACTCTCCTTAACCAATTTCTTTCCTATTCTGTTCAATCCCTCCAATAACTTCATGTTGAATTCATCCTACTGCTCTTTGGCTTTCATAAGACTTTCATTATCAGCTTTATGGCTTTGGACATTCTTCTGCAAATTCTTAATAGTCTCATCCATATTCATGTTTTCATTCCTTTCTTCTACATGTCCATTGGAATTCGTTCCTTCAATTCCCAAATGGACATCCACCCCTCTTCTCTCATCTTATTGACTGTAATTCCCCTATTCTTCTTCCATTCTTATGGACTCCGCACTGGTCTGATCTGATCTAGGTGTTGTTAATTCTACAAAATGTGCAGCGATCGAAACTTATCAGGCTAACAATTCAACAATTTATGAAAATATGCACCATTTTGGTTCAATATATACATCAGAATTATCTCTCCCGATTTCCTGGTGTTATCACCATGGCAATTCTAGATAAGACCCAAGTCTTGAAAACAAAGACGCGCAGTGCCTTTAGAGATGAATCTTTGCAAGAAGGTGGTTTGCTGAAACCACTTTCTCCAAGACGTGGTATCACATGTCTCAACATGTCAAATCCACCACTCGTGGTGTGGGCGATGGATAGTCAGATCACCCTGCTTCACTCGTTCGGTACTTCGTAGCCATGTGAAGTCAGCTGAACACCGCCATGTAATGAACTCAAAATCTAATCATTCAAAATAGATTAGCCGAGAATGGAAACCCAACGCTCTTGTACGTAATCCATTTGCACTTCATAATTGGAATTCTATAACTACCAATCCTCAAGTATGAAGGTATCTGCGTATCCATAACCGAAGTAATCTCCAAACTGTTCAAATTTCTATTTTTTGTAAAATCATTTCAGTATCCACAACCTGAGATACATGGACAAGGCTAAATCGAGTGAGACTGGTTATTCGGGCAACATGCTAGACTTTCCTGTGAATAAGGAGGAAAGGGTCCTTGCGCACATTCTAGCAACTAAATTCCACACAGAGCTGGTTATAGAATCGCGGTTGGTAGTCATGTTGAATCCCACTATGAAGGATTTAGTCATCAACATGCCAGCCACTAAGAAGAAAAGGAGCAAGCAATAGAGGAAGGAGGAATCCATGGTTGAGGCAACCGAAAGTGTCAGAGAGAATCAACCGGTCTGTTTAGATTCTTTAAAGGAGGATATCGCTAAGATGAAGTGAGTATTCAACTAAGATTAAGCATATTTCAACGAATTTTTGAATAGTTGGTAGCGAAGGTAAGGAATACCAGAGATGATAGGCCTGTTCTTAAACGTCCCTTTTTTACAACAGGCTAACTATTGTCATCCCCCTTTGTAATTTTGTGATCAATATGATTATATAAATACAGAAGCGGATTTTAGACTGTTTATTACAAAATTCTATCTGGTGGTGTTATGAATCTTGTTTTCTTTTATAGTATGATTTTCTTTTAAGCTTATATTTCACTTTCATCTATTTGAATCGGAGGAAATATAAAAATCGAAATTCTTTTTAATTAATGCTTCAATGTGGTTGTGTGTTTCTTTTTCTTCTAATATTATGCAATTTAAACTCAGACTCATTACCTTCCAAGAAACTTTGCGTGCATTAAACTTCGACCTGTACATTTATATTTATCGTGCATAGAAACATCACAAGGTAAAATGCTTTTCCACGCACCTATATCCACTATGTATTTCTTTTCCATCATGCCGAAAACTTGCACGCGCTAATTTTTGCGTTGTGCGCCAATATCCACAGTGCATAGTTTTGGTATCGCGCACCGATACTCCATATGCATTTCTCCCTATGCATTGCACCATGTCAAAGTTCAACATGTTCCATCGCGCACAATTATCTTCACACACCATTAAACACACTGTCGCGAGACAAATTATACTCATACTATGCGTGTAACAACAAAACTCCTCTGTGTTAAGTAATACTTGTGCACCCCACATGCACATTACTATGTGTGTGCTCTCCGCACAAGGATAAATTCAATGCATGCATCCGCACATAATAATCTTCCGCGCGGCACCACAATTTACCACGCACACTTGCACGCCAATGTTTTCCGTGCGGTGCCAAAATTTACCGCATGTGCCAGCACGCCAACATTTTCCATGGATGATCCATGACTTGAATTTTGGTCACTTCGAAGTTACTCTTCGATGAATATTCACTTCAGCTAAACCCCTCTGGCCCATCCAGGGACGGTATTGAACTGAAACTCTAATATTAATTTGTAGTGTTCCCCCGACCACCCACAGGCTGGGGGGCGCCACTCCAGAGCAATCTCTTATGCTCTGACACCAGTTGGTAACATCCCCAACCATAAACAGGTCGGGCCATGCTACTCTAGGGAATACTTTCATTCTCTTATTACGGAACATACAGTAACATACCCATTAATCAACTGAGCTATGCTACATAATTTTTCTCTTAAAACTGCATGCAACTTAAACATGTACATACAACACTCTTGCAAAATATTTACATATAAACATAAACAAACCATTACATTTTGTAATATACGACTTTGCACTGAAATAACAGTAACCACAGATATGCAGGATATACAAGAAAATACCCATAAACATATAGGCAATTATAATCACATATATGATAAACCGTAATAGAAGCACGTAAATAACAATGCAACATATCATTTAATCATATGATTGGTACTTATCTTGGAAATATTCTCACCAACTGTGTACAAACCATCCACAAACCTCCCATCCTTAGACTACACTATTCATCACTCTCAACAGTGAGTCACCCCCGAGCTGGGACTAAACTCCACCAGGGTAAAGGGTTCCTAACCAGGATAAGGCTCATGGACAATAGGAAAGACTCTGTCTCGGGCGCTCACTCAAATAACAACCTATAGCCTCTCATTCCCCACATGCCTGTCCCACCCAAGGAAGTGTGCCCCTTCTCTACTCAATAGTCCCTCGGTTGCCACACTTCCCTTCCAAGGCTTCAGCAATAGGCCGGACCGGAAGTATCAGAGCACTGTAGCTATAGTTTAGCACCTTTAGGAATCAATCCCCAAAAATTCTCACGCTCGGAGAATTGCTCATGGGCCTGACAACCCGCTTCTTCAATCCTGCTCCAAGCTAACCAGGTACACCAACCGGAAAAGGTTATGGGAACAAGCTCATAAATGGAGAAATGGATGTCTCAAGGATAATGGATTGTGTGAGTGAAAATGGTCATGGAATCATTGACTGGATAACTGAGTGAAGGAAGGAATCACTGTGAAACTCCTCATGAAAGGGATGGTGAGAATGATGGTCCAAAGTAACCAAATCCCCGTGAAAGTGACCAAATGAGCTAAGTCCCCCCCCACGATATGAATGCATGCCCCCAACTTGACACTTGTCATATTGGAAGTTACTTTGGTCCACTTGTCCCCAACTTTAGAACTTAGGATAAAATAATTATCCATACTTTATGCTTTAGGAAATATTAATATAATATCCCCTTGACTTTTGGCCCTCCCTTTCCCTAACTAGTGAAGTTCAGTCCCCCATCTCTTTTATCATGGTCGGTCTGCGCGCAACGATGTATTTTATATTAATCACGATTCATGTACAAAATAGGCGCATTGGCCTTTAACATCTAGGTGTTCCAGCCTAATACCAAAACATAAGCATCCCAATTTATAATAACTGGCTCACTAGAATATAACACATATCATATACACGAGGCTCGTTGTCCTCCATACTGCGCGCACTGTAGTTACTGCGTGCAGTATCCGGGAATGTGCATACTACATCATTCTACTGCGCAGTTCATGCATGCACTATGACATATGGAGTGCATTACAAAATGATGTCAAAACAACTCACCAGCTTAAATACACTTATATTACATTTACAATTGGGTTTGGCCAAGAGATATTACACTTCTATACTTTAAAACTTGAAGACATATCTTTACAAACACCCAAGGTTCAAGAAATTTGTTGGTGGTGGAAAAAGTTGTGGAAGATTAAATCCCCTCCAAAGTGCCATCTATACCTTTAGCTTGTTCTCAACAAGAAGGTTTTAACTTGGGATAGACTTAAAAAGAGAAATAAATTAGGTCCAATTATTTTCATCCTCTATAGAACTAATGAAGAAACTTCCTTATATTTATTTTTGGAATGCCCTTACTCAAGACATGTATGGAAAGCGGTTGAACATCAGACCTCATTTCATCATTTGTGGGAAAAAGAAACACTATAATATTTATTTCAAGAGTACTTTGTTATAACTAAAGTAATATATAACACTTCCATGATTACTTTGGTGGATATGGTTGGAAATGAATGTCAAGCATTTTGAGGATGTCCAAGTTCCCACTTTCAAAGTTTTATTACAATCTCTTTCATTGGTTTCTTTTGATCAACCTAGTATAAACCCAAAACCCATTCATGTGATTGGAGAAGTGATTATGAACAAGGATAATGCATGAAGCTTCTTTGATGGAGCCTACCCAAGTCCAAAGCAATTCTGCAGTTTGGGTTTGGGTTTTGTGTTATTTACTACTTAGGATCATTATTTTATTAGTAAGGAAAATCTGGTTATTGGGACCAATAATTAAGGTGAATTTATAGAATTATTGTCCCTATTGAAGTGTGCTTTAGTAAAAATTGTTATGCAACTACAGGTATTTGGAGACTCCACTATGACTATCAAATTGATGGATAATGAAATCCAAGTCCATAGTACTAGTCTTTCATAGCTAGCATTACATTTGAATGATATCTCTGGTATTTTTTGGATGATTAGTTTTACTCATATATAGAGAGAGAATTAAACAATTTTAGTGATTCACTATCTAATGATGCTTTGCACTTGGCTAAAGGTTTTCTAGAACTCTTACATGAATTTAATAGGGGAGATCTAGCTTCCTCAAGGTCTTGTAACCTCTTAGACTTTTAATCTTATCTGACTATTGATATATAATATGTCAAGTGATGATGACATATTTTTTTTTGTAAGTAAGAAGTTTAATATATTAAGGTCCTTCCAGAGGCAAAAGAGAGTTCCAAAATATAGTGATAGATCTGTTGAAATTACTGGGCTGCCCCAACAGAGGGGAAACCAACCCAATCAACAACTTAGTCAGCCTAAGCATAGTAATAAACCATAAAGAGTAATGTCTAAGACAAAGTGGAAATCCATAAAAAATAGCAACCAACTGACACGACTTCTAAACAACAAGAGCCTAGACACCTGACACGTAACCTGGCCAGGTGGCGTTGAGATCTCATGTCCATGGCTCCTCTTCGACAATTGTCATCCCGTCCCCCCACTGCACCTCGACCTCCTACTTGGTCTCAGTTCCAAGGTCGCGCCTCGCGGTTTCCTTCTCAGCCATGGTTGCGCTCCCAGCCCGTTTCATATCCGGCTTTGCTGCACACTGCATTACCACATCTTCAATCGTGGTAGCTGCCCCGGGTCCCTGCTTCGAAGTTGCGCGTGCCTTGACCTCTCCTTCGGTGGTGTCTGCTTCGGGTTCCTGCCTGGAGGTCGCTCCTTCCGGGGTCGAGAGGAAGGTCTCATGCATCGAGGAGAGGATCTGAAGGAAGAGCACCACCTTGTCATTTGTAAGTTGCAGCCAGAATTGCAGGTCCTCGACCCCCTGGCGAAGTTCGAATACGAGGTTGTAAAGGATGGCCAAATTGTCTTTTACCTACTCGCCAGTGGTGGCGTCAAAGGAGGGGGGCCCAGAACTCCCAGGCTTCCGTGTTGAGGGTGGTGGCTCTTCTCCTAAGACTCGTGGGAAAGCCGAGCGATGAGGATGGGGCGGTTCATTCACAGGTGGAGCGAGGAGGAGACGCACAGAAGAGCATGGCAGCCGAGGAATAAATTCCAGGCAATTGATGCTTGCTGTCGGCGAAGCGGGAGGGGTACTGTTGGGCTGCGCATCCTAGAGGTGAAGGGATGGACCAGAGGGAGGCATAGTAGGCGAAAAAAATGAGGGTCGCCACGGTCTCCAGGGAGAACCCCGCCGTGGTTTCCCTCTCAAACATCACTTGTGCTTAGGCATCAATTGCACGCAGCAAAGGTCGCAGGGTTGGGTGTAGTAAGGATCCACCGGGGACCAGTGGGCACCTTCATACAACGGCCATGGCAGCGAGGGGGAAATCCCATCAAACCACTAGCAAAGACAATGAACGGAGACTAGCACTAGCGCCATAACAAAATGCGGAGGCCGAGTGCAATAACAACCTTTCCCATCGCCATAAGAGTGCATTAATACCGCAGGAGGGTGGCGGACGGAGGCACGAGCCCATCACATGGCTCTGTGCCCCGTTGGCAAACGTCGTTCTCCTGCATGCGCCAGGTGGCACCCACTAACACCCCATCCGGGGATGATGATGACATATTTTGATTAGAATTCAGTTAGATATTTAATTTTTTGGGATAGCTTATGAAAAATATACTGGGAGTGGACCTATGGACCACGTAAAACTAATTATGTATTGTATGTGCATCAACACCGAAGGATTGCATTTTCAATTCGTCTTGTACACATTACATTTTTTTTCTTGGAAAAAAAGGGGGGTCGCTCAAATTTCCAATGAACAATGTTATCATTGAATTCAAAAGGAAATAACATTGTACATCATTTTTACTCTTGTAAGTAGAGCATTGCACCACAATCAATGTCCCTCTTCTTTTGGAAACATTAATCCAGTTCTAGAGATATCTAACCAAGAAATTTATGGTATTGGTTTCTTTTGCATATTAAATGTCTCTTTCTCAAATGTTAAGGCCACTACAAAGGGATATGCCTTTCTATTTAGTTTATTAGTATTTCACGTTTCATACCTACTTACTGTATTTTTGGTATTTTGGGAAAACCACTTATGGAGCTTACATATTAGATTTTGCATTGCAAATACCACCTTTTTCATGTTGTGTGTTCTTGGTCATATCGTAATCCCCTTCACTAGCAACCATGTATTCTTTTGTTTGTTTTCAATTAAGAGTCGACGAAAATATTTCCCAAAAAAATGAATTTAGTATTAAAAAATATAGTTTCATACAAGTTATGGAGACTCCAATTTTTCATCATAACATTCTATTTTTTATTCACAAACTATTTTAGTTTAAGTTCATATATAAATGTTTTTGTACTACAAAACTATTTTCCCACATCTTCCACACTGCTTGCTTGCTTGATTGTTCTTATTTAAAATTCTACCATATGTACACATAGAAGTTATCTTCTTGCCATACTTAATATACATTGCTACTTTTATTCAAATTTAATGTTTAAATGCATCATGAAAATAACATTTCATCACAAAATTGTTTTTATTTATGACAGAGTATTTCAATTTATTATGAAACGTTTGGATCATTAAAAATATCTATTCATGTGTTCATAGTTGTGAGAGCACTCTTTTGATTGTTGCTACAATAATATTTCTAATGGAATTTTTCTTATGTCTATGTTGATATAAATGCACATATGTTAAACACCTTTTTCAATTTCAATAGAATTTCTTGTTATTTCTATAGACATTATGTTCACATCTATAAGTGGGAAAAAAGTATGTTTTTTCTTTAATATTTTTTCGCATGTATAATATTATCTAGTAATGCTCTCTAATACTTGTTTGTTGATATATATCGCAATCTAGTACTTCTTTGTCTATATATATTACAATTACACATAGACCTTTTCCAAAATCAATATTCTTATAGGTGAAATGTGTACTTGTTGCACTACCATTGTTCCTTTCAATTCGATGTTTCAAATTATGAATTTTCTTATGGTTATGTTGATAGTATTTCAATTGTGTAGAAGAGCATATTGTGTATACATGCAATTCTAATTTTGGATATTATTCGAAATATACATAGTGGTTTTAAGTTTACATAGAAATCTATTTTTTTTATTATGTTAATAGTTTTTGAAATTTGCTAAAGATGATGTTTTGATATATTTTGGAATATAATTTTTTTTTTTGTGATAATGGTTTTAATCTTACAATGTTATAAGACTTTCCATGTCATATAGTTTGAACTTGAATTTATAGTCAAATGCTTTTCCTTTATATCAAGAATTTATTAAATACATGTTAATTTGAGAGTTTAGATTCATGTTCATTTGTGATTCATTATATCTAAATGAATTGACATCTTTGAAATGTTGTAGGGAAGCTTCATTTTCTTATCAAATTCTTCATATTATACTCTAAATTATAATCAGAATGTTCTAAAAGTTGTATTGTGTTCTTTTTATAGGGTTTAACATAGTTACCAACTTAACGAGAACTCTAGCCCTAAAAATTAATATTTTTAGGTAAAAAACTCCAAAATCAATCCTTATTTCAAAAAGTGGTACTACCCCTTTTTACTTCGAGGTCAAGTTGCCACCTTTTACAACCATGACCTTAACAACATCAAAAAGTTGTTGAAAAAAAACCTTAAAATGAACCCCCAAATTTAAAAGGGACACTAAAAATAACACCATTTTTTATTTTAAAAGTTAAAACTACAACTTCTTTGAAACCTTTGAACTTCCCAATTGGTACCATTGCAACCAAAACCTTAAAATTGACTCTTAAATAAAAAAAAAACATGCTCCAAGTAGCAACCTTGTTTTCCTTAAAGATAAAATTACAATTTTTTTGAAGTCTTAACCTTAACAATCAATACCCCTGGAACCAACATCTTAAAACCAATCTTGAAATAAAAAAAATACACTATTAGTAGCACCCTCTTTTGTTTTGACCTTAAAATTCTAACAATTTAGAAACCATGACCTCACAAATGCAA
>SNQJ01S0010652.1:215300-242572 GCA_010110895.2 Picea sitchensis | reverse complement strand
AATTAGATATATGGAAAAACTTTAAAATATCTTAAATGCAATTTAAAACAAATCAATTTATTTTTTAAAATAAAATAAACATTAAATAAAACAATTAAAAAACAAACATTATAATTTTTTTTTTAAATAAAATAAACATTAAATAAAACTAGTAAAAATAAAACATTATAATTTATGTTTTTAAACTTAAATAAACAAAATTAAAAACTTTAAGATATATTTAAAACAATTTAAAAAAAATCAATTTACTTTTTAAAATAAAATAAACAATAAATTAAACAAATAAAAAAACAAATATAACAAAATAAAATTAAACCATTAAAAAACAAACATTATAATTAAATATTTAAGAAAAAACTTAAATAAACAAAAAAAAATAAAAGATTTGGTAATTTTTTTTTTAATTTTATTAGAAAAAAAAAATTAAAATATCTTTAAAACAATTTTATTAAAATCAAGTTGCTTTTCAAAATAAATTAAAAAAATAAACATAAAATTATAATTAAATATTTAAGAAAAAACTTAAATAAACAACAAAAAAAAAAATAAACATAAAATTAAATAATTAAAAAACAAACATTATAATTAAATATTTTAGACAAAACTAAAAAAAATTAAAAAATTGGGTGCTTTTTTTAAATTTTGGTTTATTTATTATTTTTTACAATTATGTTTGTAACCATGTTAAGTTTTCAATTAAAAAACAAACATTATAATTAAATATTTAATAAAAAATTTAAATAAACAAACATAATAAAATAAACATAAAATTAAACAATTAAAAAACAAACATTATAATTAAATATTTTAGAAAAAACATAAATGAACAAAAATTAAAAAGTTTGATGTTTATTTTTAATTTTGATTTATTTATTTATTATTTTTTACAATTATGTTTGTAACAATGTTAAGTTTTCAAGTTGTGGTTTATAAAATGTTATAATTTTAAGTAAAAAAAAAAAAGGTTATTGATAATATTTCTTTTTTATTCTATAGATGATTTTAAGATTTTGGTTCAAAATTTTAAAAGTTAACAATTTTTTTATTTTTTTAAAAAGGATTTGGTTTTCAAAGAAGTTGTAGTTTTAACTTTGAAAAAAAATAGTTTTTGTTTTGAGAGTTGATTTTATGGGTTTTTGTGGACAACATTACAATGTTTTGCAAAAAAAACTCTATACTAGTCTCCATATATTCCTGTTCTCTTACTTCTTAAAAAAAAAAGTTACAATTATTAAAAGATAATTATAATTATTTTACTGCATTTTATACTATCATATTAGTTTTGGGGTTAGCTATTTTTGTTTATTTTGGTTTATCCCTTGTAATTGTAATAAAAAATTTATGATTCAATATTCTCTACAAATCAAATAATTTAGGAAACAATCTATTAAACTTCAAATTTAACCAAAAAAAACTCTATATGGCACTTCATTAACCAAAAAAACTTCATATAACACTTCATTTCATTCAGCATTCGCTCCCTATACCCATCCTTTATACATGTAACATGGTTTGTATGATCCAATACTCCTTACAAAATCAAATCAAATGATATAAGAACATTGCATTGGATTTCACATTTCATGTAACATGGTTTGCATGATCCAATATTCCCTGCAAAATCAAATAATATAATAACATTGCATTGAATTTCATATTTTACTAAAATAAAGTCACATCCCATTCATTTACAATAAAGACTCCATATTCAAGGTTCCATAATTGTTGACATGCTTTTAGTTCAATGTAACAATTCACTCAACTATTCCTGCTGAGTATGCTTTTATATGTTATCATTTTCTTTCTTGAAATTTACTTTCAAGAGATCTAACATCTCTACCCTTGCAATTTTCCTTTTCAATACTATTTTTCTTGGACGACATCTTTCTTATATTCACCATGTCCATGTCACAAAAAAGTTAGTGACTCTGATACTCAGTGGTTCTGGTTAAGATTTTTTTATTAAATTCGCAGTACATACCCATGCAATTTTCCTCTTCAATAATATTTTTATTGGACAACATATTTCTTATATTCACCATGTCACAAAAAAAAAAAGTTAATGACTCTGATACTCAGTAGTTCTGGTTAAGATTTTTTGATTGAATTCGCAGTACATAAAGATTAAAAATAGTTTTTACTCAAATTTAATTTTTAAGATGTATAATGTATATAACAATTTTTTTCTGAGTAAAATTAATTTGGATCAACTGTGACAAACCTTCGAGTGTTTTGGTGGACCTCTAACGTGCCCGATGTTAACGCAATCCATCAACTAACAATTGAAAAATATTGATCAGCTGTGACACACATTTAGTCCAAACTACAATGATATATGAATTTTTTGGCACGCCACTAATGTGCCCAATGTTAATGCAATCCATCAAGTAACAACTGGAAAATATTAAATAATAGTCATATTAACATTAGAAAAATTAAATCTATGTCAAGTTGTGGCATTCACTTGTTATGCCACATTCCTATGAGACACATTGTTATGAGAATGTAAGTAATTCGTACTTGTAATGCTACAGATACATTAACTTTATAGCTTCTCATTCAGATACTTATTTTGGGAAAATACTACTGTTGTTCGCATGCTCTTTGCAGCACTTTGTTTTATACTATATTTTTCTGTTAATAGAATCAAAATATATTTCAAGTATTATATATATATATATATGTGTACATTAATTTATAGCTTCTCATTCAAATATTTATTTTTGGAAAATACTATAGTTATTCGTATGCTTTTTACAATCCTTTGTTTTATACTAATTTTTTTGTTAATAGAATCTAAATATATTTCAAGTATTATATATGTATGTGTTTGTGTATATGTTTATATATATAGAAAGAGAGATAAAGTTTCTTAATGGATTTCATTCATAAATGCACACTGGAACCCAAATGTCAATTTTCGCATTGATACTGCACTTTGAAATCCAATTGTTGATTTCCCCACTTTTACACATGAAAGAACTTTCTACACTTTATTGTTGGTTGCAAGAATGCACAAGTGCATTCCAACTCAATCTACAATCTTCAATAATCAAGAATTATTTAAAAAGTATCAAAGCATGATCGAGCTAAACTCATAGAAACTAAATCCATGTTACAAAATCTGTATTTGAAGCATTGTTACATTTATCGTTATTGCCGAGGGTTTGGAATATAACTTATCGGCAATATCGGGAAAATATTGGAAATTGTCAAGAAACTCTAAAAAATACAAAAATAATCATTTTTTTCAATTATTTAACTTCTAAAGCAACATCAAACAAACACATTGTTACAAAAATATGAAAATAAAATATAAGATGTATAAGTGGTACATCAGACATTGATACTTAAATACGATATATGTCTTGAGTCATAAGTAAGTCTTGAGAGGATAATACAAAATCACATCAAAACAAAAATAAATGTATCTCATGAGATGAATCATGGCAATGAAAACAATGAGGTTCCCCTTGTTTGCTTGATTGAAAATGGATTACAACTCAATCCCCTAACTCACTTTTGCAAAATAAGGGTTACAAGACCAAGAATCTTATTATAAGGTGATATTGACACATATTGTGATAATTTCAAAATCATAATTTATTGCTATAAATACTGATGATATTATTGTCACATCAAATTTGGGTGATATTATTGCCACATAGAATTTTGGTGATATTATCGTAATAAGTGTAACACTACTTTGAAGTATATACTCTCTCATGAAAGATAATCGAGGTGATACTAATCCTCTATATAGTCCCTTATAGAAAGAGAATCCAAGTTAATATCAACCAAATTTTAAATATATAGTCTCTTATAGAAAGACAATGCATGGTATATCATCCCTCTTTCAAGTATATAATCCTCTATATAGTCCCTTATAGAAAGAGAATCCAAGTTAATATCAACCAAATTTTAAATATATAGTCTCTTATAGAAAGACAATGCATGGTATATCATCCCTCTTTCAAGTATATACTCTCTTGTAGAAGGAAAATTAAGAAACTTCTCTTAATTTGTTCATAAGTTCACATTATGAATTCAAATGTCCACTACTTTTATTGTTGATTGCAAGTATGCACAATATAAACTATAAATACAACAAGATAATGATCAAATAATATTTTTAAAATAATCAAAGAGACTTGTTGATTATATGGAAACTAGGTCCAAATAAGATTTTAAAAATAATGATTATCTGGAAACTATTCTCGGTGAACAGACATATTGAGCTTAGGAAAACTAAACCAATATACCAATCATGTTAGTGGCCATTGCAAACCTAATATCACCATTGTAATGTGTTGGTTTTACCATATTATTTGGCATTTAAGTACATTGTAAGACACAACCAAGATTGAAATATTGGCAGGTTACCAAGGCTTCCAACATATTATTTGTATATGCACCTGAATAAATATAATTCCGCTATTAATTCACAACACCTTAATTAGAACATGTATATTATGTTGGAATATGTAAATCCTACTTGTCCTAGGTGTGATCATATTTGTGGTTATTATTATTATTGGTCATGATTATGTATAGTTGGTCTCTACATAGAGTCTATTTCCTAGGTTGTAAGAGGTGGTTATATCTAGTTAGATTTGAGAGATTCTCTCCAACTAGATACTTCCTAGAATGGTGTAATATTGATATATTTGCTCAACTAGATAGATTGCATGATCAAGGTAGTTTGTCTATCTTGAGACAATGCTTGTTTTATTTATATGTGTACAATTACATTGATTGAATATAACGCTCAACATATTTTTTGATATGTGTAAATAAGTGTTTACTCTTCTGTATTTTTAATATGGTATCAAAGCAGCGCCCGATTGCATTGTTTCAAGCCAAATAAAGTTCATTGGGTTTCTTGAAAGTTTAAGGTATTATTTGTTAATGATCATGGCGGAGATCTTTTGTTAATTCTTAGCTTTTTGTAAGTTTGTCATGGTGATGTATTCAAGTCCTATGATAGTGTAGCAAAGTTCATGATGAAAATTACTAGAGTCATATATGTTTTGAGAGTCTATTGATGATGGAAAGAGTGAATATGTCATAACAAATTTTCATCCTAAGTTTATGGTCTTCAATTTTTTGTAGTGATTAAAAAGGGTTCTTGTTGATCAAATCAATGAAGAGTCATAGATAATATTTTAAAGGTTCTTGGAATGGTAATGTGGAGTTTTGTCTTGTAAATGGGAGGCTGATTCAAAATGCATGTGTCTAAGTCATTAAGAGGTTATCATGGTGAATTGAAAGGTCATAAAAAAGGTCATGTAAATGATTGAGAACTTGGGGGTGTGTGATCAGTGTTACCCGACACCTCAATTTTAAACTTATGATGAATCCTTATGATGTCTTGAAACATTGAGTATGTCATGTCAATACATTTTGGTAAGTATGGTTGGAAGAAAAGTTAGGTTGTCATTGTGGTGACATTTAGTCTGATCAACTATTGTCACAAGTTTGAGTTTGTATTGGAATTGATCTTTCCAACAAAAGACAAGTTTTATTCAAAATCGTTTGTAGGAATCATTGAATACCAGAGATTATGAAGGCATGAAGATGGACTCGTGATGAAGTATAACAAGAGAAATATTTTGACAAATATCAAGGATATGGTGTTACTTAATGGAAGAATTAGAGTTTCAATAAGAGAAAGCGGGGATCTAAACAAATATGTTGTTCATCTTTTGTGTATGTTTGAGTTGATCACATTGAACTCAACATTGTTTTTACAGTCTTGGAGTTATTTTTTGTTAGAATTCGTGACTCTAACAAATTGAAAGTGAGTATAAAAGTTTTGAGACAAAGAGTCGATGAAGATGTCAAGTATGTGCATGATTCTAAAGGGGGAATACTTCCTATTTTATGAGTTATTACATATTGTTGATGTTTTGAAATATTACATGGGTGTTTGATATAATGCAAATCAAAAGAGAATTGTGGCTAGAAGGGAGTGATAGATACATGTTGTTTCCTTCTAGTTGTTCCTTGATGAAAGATTGTTTGATGAATGTTTCACTACAGGTCGTCATTGGAAGGTGCAAATAATGTAATATCGACATGGATACCTCATGTATCTATACTATTTTCCTAGAGAATTAGCGAGCAACATGGTTGGATACCTAGGTTTCTTGGTAGATGGAAGAATGTCCATAGGATGATTAGTTGCTCGATATTCACTGTCAGATTGATGTTTGTCCCTGGATTACAATAGGTTCTCGATCAATTTGAAGTATCAATGGTATGTTTGGTTTCTAGTTGGTACACATTCAAGATAAGAATTCTACGAGTGAAGAAGTATGTACACTTATTTTTTATTCTGAAATGAATATTTTGTTTGGTGTGTTCGAGCTCATTGAGGGATGTCTTGGTTGAGAGCCAGATGAATCAATATGTCGATGGGTCAAAACTCGTAAATTTTGTCTCTGTGAATAGTAGATGAAATCATCTTAATTATAAAAATGCATCTTTGTGCTTAGGCATATAGATTGAACTGCCCATTCAATCCTACTTGAACATGGGTATTTCCCTGAAGGGGGAGGTTGTACAACCATATATGGAGTCATCAACACTCAAAGTTGGATGTGTACTCTAGGTGATGTTAGGACACTGAATAAGGAAGGACAAGGACATGTGTCAATAAAGAGTGGGTGCATCAATTACACTAGAAGTTACAAGCAAAATTGTTTGCACACGCAGGGAGAATGAAATTGTTTGTGATTGCAGTGGGAAGGATAAGGACAAAGATGTTTTCCTTGATGTAGGAGAGAGTTATTTGTAGTTTGATACAAGGAAATATTGTGATAGTTCTTATGAAAGCATCGAAGATTGGTTGTGATAGTATCAAATATTGGATAATGGTGGGAAAATAAGGTAAATAAAGGTAAATTTTGTGAGGTTTGTTGAACATATTGTAATCACACTTTGTAGTTGTAAGAAAGTTTGTGATATCATATTTTTACTAAGTGGTCCCTTAGAATTTTTGTGTTTATACTTAGCATTTCCATGAGTGGATTACATAATGTATGTACATGTATCTATGTAACATATAAAGGGAATATTGTTGTATGACTTGTACAGGCATGCTTACCCCTTTTCCATGTGTCCGTGATGAATTGGATAACTTGTCTACTATAGTGCAATAGCCTCTACGGTGGTTCTTTAACACTAGGGGTGGACCATTTTATTGGTTTTAGACTTTGGGAGGTTAAGTTCTACAATAAAAGGAAGCTCATCAATAGGTTGAATGAACAATGTACATGAAGGGACATTCTATTAGATAGATGGTTGCAACAGTTGGTTACCCATGTATTCTGGTGGATGGTGTTACAAAACAATTCCCCTGCAGATAGGTGAATCTTCCCTCGCAGTACAATCCCTCTATCGAGACAGAAAACTACCTTTGGACACTACCATTGCTATAGACTAATTATGCCCATTGAAAAAGAGAGTAAGAGGGATAGTATGATGTACCTCACTTTTGAAGTTTGTCCACGTTTCTCCAATCCACGAGTCCCGAATAGTTCATGTGGTAGATGAAAAAAAGACAAACAACTATCTCCTACTCTAATGGATTAGAAAAAATTGATCTATCTATGAAGGATTAAAAAAAAGATAGACAAATACATGCAAACACATATTAGAAGGAAATAGGCCAAGTATATTGATGATAACTTTAAAGATACACTTACAATCTTTAGATGATGTTGCAACTTCTCCAAGTCCTCCTTGTCCAACCCATTGCTCGAAAGGTCCATGATCAAAATAACAATGCTTTGATGATTATTTATCCTCCTTGTTTACCATGAGAATGCCTCCATTTATAGGCTTTGAGAAGCTCAACCACCTTGGTTATATTTGGAATCAGTTGAGGATATGAATCCATTAGTTGTGATATCTCCCTTAGATGTATCCTGAGGGTTAGATTTGAGCCAAACCAACTCGATCCATCCATAACTGTCCTTAGAGAAAAAGTGGATTTATCCCAAGATTTGTTGAATAAATTCGGTGCTCCCTTATAATGGAAAACAAAGCACTTCAACGCTCTCTAATAGATATAAAAAGAGTGCTAGCACTCCCTGCATATGAGCAGGGGAGCGTTGATCTTCCAAAAGTTTCCAATGTGACCATTTCTCATAGAAAAACACTTGTTCCGACTGTCAAATGATGGGGCTTCTTATTCTAACATGCTTTAGGGGTTGTATCAAGTGTTTCCAAGGTGTCGTTCGCAATTTGACACTTACGTGACGAGAATGTGACACTTACGACACTTGCGACAAAAGTGAGACACTTATGAAACTTACAACAATGAGGATGTAACATTATCGAAGTGAGGAAATTTTATGTGTAACATATTTATCCCCAAAGTGTGAAGTCATAAAATGTAAGTTGATGGCCAAAACACTTTGTATATTCTTAGAATCAAGGGTATGGAGTCGAGGAACTTGGTAGAAGCTACAGACAACCATAAAAAAAATTTAAATGTGTATTCCATTCTTAACGCGGGAATACCTATGCTTGGACTATAAATGACTCAAAGTATGGCGTGTTGATATTATGGTAGCCGTGGGAGGTATTAACCTCCACGTGTAACCCTGACAAGAATAGAATATTTCGAGAAGCAAGAAGAAACCCTAAAGCATTGACATAACCCTAGAAAACAAGTCAACTAAAAGAAATATTTAATATTAGAAATAATAGGTGTGCTTGTTTAACCATAGACAATATAGAAATATTGTCACCCAACCATAGGTCGAAGCCACCCTCGAGCACCTTAACCTTGACAGAGAGAATAATTATGGAAGCAAACCCTAGGTCCAAAATCCAATCAAGGCAATGTACCACTCTTTAGAGCTAGCATACCAAGAAGAAAGTCCAAACCATAACCAAGAGAAATTCCAAGCCTAAAACCAAAAATACTAGTTGTAGTAGCTGCAATTGTAGCTACTCTCCAAACTTGCGTACTTACTAAATTTTTGGAAGCAAGAAGAAAGTTTAAAGCATTGACATAACCCTAGAAGACAATTCAACTAAAAGAAATATTTAATATTGAGTTTTTAGCCTCTAGAATGAGAAGTCGGCCCAGACAACTAAGGAGGAGAAGTATAAATATAGGATGCTAGAGCTTATTTGATACATACAACTCGCAATTACAGAAATGTAAGAGTGCACACTGTAGAAATTGAGTAAGTGCGCAAGTCTGGAGACTAGCTACAGTTGCAGCTACTGCAACTTGTATTCTCGATTTAGGCTTGGAATTTATATTTCATATGGTTTGGAATTTATGCCTTGTGTGCTAGCTCTAGAGAGAGGTACACTACATTGATTGGCTATTAGGCCTAGGGTTTTCTACCAGAATTATTCTCTGTCGAGGTTAAGGTGCTCAAGGGTGGTTTCGGCCTATGGTTGGGTGACAATATTTCTATATTTTATATGGTTAAATGAGAACACCTATTATTTATAACAGGTTATGATCCCACACTATCTTCAGACAGTCTAACCGCTAGAAGATAGATAAGGAGGATTTTTCTCAATTACAGTTGTTGTTGCAGTTAGTTTTTTGCTGCAACAACGAAGCCTTAACCCTCTTTTTTAGGCACCTTAAGTGAACATATTGACCTAATTTCTGGATATCCTAGTGCGCCCTAGCCTAGCGCACCTCCTGGTACTCTCAGAAAGCTAAGACGCCAAGTTTGATTTTTGGGTCAAAGTCAAAGGTTGACCAAGTCAAAGTAAAAGGTTGACCAATTCAAAGTAAAAGGTTGACCAATTCAAAGTCAAAGGTTGACCAATTCAAAGTCAAAGGTTGACCAATTCAAAGTCAAAGGTTGACCAATTCAAAGCAGTGATGACTTCCTCTATGAAGTTAGAAAACAAGTTAGAAGGGGCTTCTAACTTCAGAACATGGAAGACAAGGATTGACCTCATCCTTGCCAAGAATAAAGTGTTGGATATCGTGAAAGGAAAGATCATCGAACCATAATTTGAAGAAGGAAAAGAGAAGGAACCTCATAACGTTGCAATTATGGATAAGTTCAAGGAAAATGACATCAATTCCATGAGTATCATAGTTGACTCTGTAAAATACCAATTGATACCCTACATCTCTCATCTTGACTCATCTACAAAGATGTACGATGCCCTAACTAATCTCTTCTTAGTCATAAACATTGGACAAGTAATGAATCTAAAGAATGAGCTTCGTGACATGAAAATGAATGATGATGAAAGAATAACATCATAATTTGTGAGAATCTCTCAGTTAAGAGATCAACTACAAGTTATTGAATAAATCATTTCAGAGAAGGCACTGGTAAATATAGTACTCAATGGTCTTCCCAAGACATGGGATGCATTTGACACAAGCATGAAAATGAGGAAGGAGTATGCCGCATTTGAAGAAATTTGGCCTTGTTGTGCACAAGAAGAATAGAGGATTAACACAAAAGAGAAATCCAAAAAGAAATACAATGATCAAGCTTTCACAGCAAAGTTCAAGAATTTCAAGAATAAGAAGAAGTTTGGCTCAAGGAATAAACCAAATCAAGAAAATGATATGTCAAAGATACAATGCTTCAACTTTCGAAAATATGGTCACTACAGGAACCACTGTCCCGAGTTAAAGAAAATGAAGGAAACATACGAAGCAACATTTGCTGAAGAAAGGGAACCCTCAAAGAAGGTCAAGCAGGATAAAACAAACTTCTTCTTCTAAGTCAAGGTAACAATATTCTTCAAAGATCTTGTATATATCATGTTTACATAGTTCCTGTTCATATCAAGTATATCTATTTCTTAGAAGAAAATATGTTAAGGGAAAAAATACCTATGGAGGAATAAAAGGATAAGGATTGCTATTACGATGACTACAAGTCAAGAAATACACATGAAAAGATAAAGTATGTTGACAATATTTGGTAACAATTATTGTGGAAGCTATTATATAAGTAACAACTACCAGATAAGCCAAAATCAAAATCAAACTCGAAGAGACCCAGAAGAAGTCAAAACAGAGGAAATTAGAAAAAGACTTGTGACACCTTAAGGCAATAAGAATGTAGACATAAGTGTGGACTATCTTAGATGGAGGGAGATGATTACAGAATTCCAAAAGAAGAGAATGCATTCATGCATGAAAAAAGGATTATAAGGGAGCTAATCCTAAATAATATGATCTATTGAGGATTATGAAGTATCTATCCATTTTCCCATCGAAAGTAGTAGCCATGAAAAACAACATGTGTTCGGTTTGACTTTAGAAGAAGTCTTCTTCAAAAAGAAGCCTAAAAGTATCCTTGGTTTTCCATATACATCCATGATCCTATGATGAAAGGAAGAAGTTGGAATCTTTAGGGCATGGAATCTATAGAATACTCCATGGACCCAAGAGATAAGAGAAACATGAGGAAGAACATGAAGATTCCAAGAAAGAAAGAAAAAGACAAAACAAACAGTTATTATACTGAGAATCACAAAGACTACCAGCTTGGTTTGAACTCACTAAAAAGAAATCGATCATAAGAAATGGAAGTTATGATAAAGAACAATGTGAACAATACTTATGAATGGCAGCATTGAAAGATTCATAGGTTCTTCTAGAAGGAGGGAGAAGACTATGACAACAACTTGTTCCAAATATACCTCTTGTAGTATCCATGGATTGGAATTTACATGTAAAGGATTGTTCTTCCCAATAGAGGAAGTGAGAAAGAAGATTATATCAGAAAGAGACCCGTGTATAAAAATATAAGAAGACCTTGTATATATTCAAACAACTTGATACAAAGTATCTCATATACAGCAGAAGCGTGGTGAAAATTTTCTATGACAGAGATAGTGTATCAGAATGGTTACTCATAAGTTCGGGATGATGGATTGCTAATCCATGATAAACTCTCATGATGAGAGAAGAAGTGTTACTTGAATATGTTTCAGTTTGAGATTTGCCACGATGTCATGAGCTAGCAAGAAACATAAGTATTGAATTCAACCATGATATATTGTAATGATTCAAGCTATGTGAAATCCTTCAAAGAAAACTAGTGTTCCATGACAAACCAAAGTACATTGAGATCAAGAATTATATTCTCTGTGATAAAATCTACAAGAGAGAAGTGGTTCTCCATTATATCTCCACCAATGAGCAGATAACAGATATTTTGATAAAGCCTCTGTCCAATATGAAAAGTTTGTGTACTTAAGAAACAAGATGGGGCTTGTGGATATGACTTCCTTATTGAAAAAGGAAGAGATTACTCCCAGGCTGGGAGGGAGCATTGATTTGTTATTGATTTATGGATAGTCATTTTTCAGTTCGAAAAATGGTCCAGGATGAGCAGTTATTTTCCAGTTCGGAAAGTGGTTTGAGATTTCTGACGGACATGCATTTTTTAGTTCGAAAAATGGTCCAGATCAAATAGTCATTTTCGTAATGAAAATGATTCAATAGATTGTTGATGTACCATAGACATTGATTCCCCTTATGGTCAGTGTGGGGGAATGGTCTAGGACAGTAATTCTACTTGACAAACACTCTGAGTAGTGGTCAATTAGAATGGTCCACCTCATCAATAATTCATTCTTTCGAAGTTCACATTTGTGAGCAGTTTCGAAGAATGGTCCATTTTGGAGGTTGGTGTAGGACAATCATTTCCATTAGGAAATAATCCGGACAATCATTCCCTAGGGAAGACTCATTATATCTAGGTTGCACTATGATTAGTGCCAGAGGAATGGTCTAGGTTTAGCAATCAGGGACATGCATTCCCTAGGGCAGACTCACTCTCTCCAGGTTGCACTATGACTAGTGCCGTAGGAATGGCCCAATTACATGAATGGTCCAGGCTCAGAAATCAGGGACAATTATTCTTCTATGCTTGAGAAGAATAGTATAGATATCCCATGGGTGATGTTTTACATTTTGATCTTCCAGATCTCACAGATGTGACTGGAAGAATGGCTTAGATGACTCAGTTTATATCATGATAGTGTTTTATGTAGGTTGATAGCAGATGATATGATTGCTATGGAGATTGTATGTCTCTGGACAATAGATGTATGCTACTATGGTGGATGTGTTCCACTGGTTCTGACTATGTGTCACTGATTAAGTATCTGTGTGCTACTTGGTGTGGTTATGTACCACTAGATAGTAGTTGTGCACTACTATGGATAGACATAATTGTGTTCTATTGAATGACATTGTTATGATTTCCATGTAGACTATCAGTAATGTTGAAGATGATTATTAACTAGATGGATAGTCAGTATGATGATGGATAGACATTCTCCAGATGTAAAATGGTCCAGGACATCTATTCTTCTAAAACATATGTCTGGATTAGAAGAATAGTCCTTGTAGCCCATGGTGTGGCTTCCAACATCTATTGGAATGGTTATTATTCTAGGACATATGTCCAGATTAGAATAATGGTTCTTGTATCACTCTTTGGAGTGAGTGACTTATTCAACATCATGCCTAATTACTCAGATGGAGTATGGCTTTGAGAGATGATGTAGTTGATTCTATCATATGGTATTGATAGTGATGATGGTGCTCATGATATAATCATGAGATAGCCTATATGGCTATGATGATGTTACCAATTGAATGGTATGTTTGTGCTCAAGACCATTTATTTCAATACCTCCCTAGCTAGGAGGGAGTGTTGATATTATGGTGGCCACAGGAGGTATTAACCTCCACATGTAACCCTAATAAGAATAGAATATTATGGGAAACAAGAAGAAACCCTAAAGCATTGACATAACCCTAGAAGACAAGTCGACTAAAAGAAATATTTAATATTGAGTTTTTAGCCTCTAGAATGAGAATTCGGCCCAGATAGATAAAGAGGAGCAGTATAAATATAGGACACCATAGCTCATTTGATACACACAGCTCTCAATTTCAGAAATTTAAGATTGCGCACTGCAGAAATTGAGTAATTGCGCAAGTCTAGAGAGTAACTGCAACTGCAACTACTACAACTTGTATTCTCGGTTAAGGCTTGGAATTTCTATTGGTTATGGTTTGGACGTTATGCCTTATGTGCTAGGTCTAGAGAGAGGTATGCTACATTGATTGGGTATTAGGCCTAGGGTTGGTTTCCAGAATTATTCTCTATCAAGGTTAAGGTGCTCAAGGGTGGCTTCGACCTATGGTTGGGTGACAATATTTCTATATTGTCTATGGTTAAACAAGCACACCTGTTATTTCTAACATGGAGTCCAATAAATACATTGTGGATCCATGATTATATTTACTAAGAGTATGGCCACCAGAGATACAATGTGGATCCATACTTCTATGACATGAAGTGATCATAGCCACGCAAAATACACAGTGGAGCTACAAAATGATAAGACATAGCCATAGACCAATACAACGTGGATCTATGTGACAATATGAGTATTAGTATGGTCAAATAACTTCCTTCGCAACCTGGGTAAAGCATATGTTATAATGAATGCTCAACCTAAGGTCTTCATCCCAATCCCGGTGTGGTATGAATCTATCCGTGTGAATAGATGTTTTGATGTCGAACATGGTAGAAACCACTTGATTACCGATCGTTGAGGTAAACCGTTAACAAGTGCGAGGGAAATTACCAGTGATGTGAATGATTCCCAAGGTAGACTAGTACAATCCAACAAATGTGAATAAATGTGTTGAGTTCGAACATTCTTAGAATCATCCGATCAGATGTCAATGATGTAAATATACTGTCAGAAGCGAGGAGGCATTCAATTGAGCCATGCAGGTCCCAATGTACTAACTTGTTTTTAAGTATAATTCCCAAATGATGTGTTGAAGTCGACAGGAACAGACTCATTGAAGGAGGGCCTTGATGTATCCCCCATCATTGACACAAAACTGACACAAGAAAGTGATAAAATATAGCATATGAACACAGATTGACACGGGTACGAAAACTGACAATTTTGTGGATGGTTGACTCTCGAGGAGGGAAATTCCCTTGAACACTAAGGCTTAACATGAGACTTGGAAGAATAAATGTAGAGTGGACCAAAAAATAATGCAACAAGTGTTGAGGCATTCTTTGGATGGTTCAAAGGAGTGGAAAGACTCATGTAGCTTTCATATGAGTAGGGCTAGTGGGGTCGAGGTTACGTAATGTAGTTAAAGGTTAGAGGACCCACGCTGGCGTTGATCACGATACATCCAGATCGATGGCCAGGAGGAATTTCAGGGACCCAAGTTGCACGGAAGTTAATTATCCAAGGCGGACCCACAATCCAAACCATGGTTTCATCGAGGGGTTACGTGTCAACGTCAGAATAATTGCGGGATGAAATGCGGGTTACTCCAAACCTCTACCGCATGCCCCCGCAATTGGAAAATGTAAGTAATGTGACGTAATGACGTCACCAAAGGTGATTGGGAATGTTTGGAGATTAACGGTTTGGGATGTGTGGATGTGAAATCCTTTGAAGTCCCAAAGCTTTGAAGTTCTGGAACTCAGACGCCTGAGGTTCCATAGTGAGTGTCAATCGTCAGATGTTAGGTAGACGTGGACTGATGATCTTCCCTACTTCGCGAGTTCGATAATCCAGAACTCCTAGAGATTGTTGTGTGGTGCTTTGAAAAATTCTGAATTCGAAGGCCCGAGTAAGCACCTAGTGATCTAACGCTTGGTCATGGCCTGTGATCACATGGATTGGAGACTGAGAGAAAGGGGCTAGTGCCCAAAAATGATTATAGGGAAAAGAAGATCTCTGAAAGAAAATGAAATATGAAAATTTTCTTAAATCATATTATTTTGAATGAGTAAACTAGTGAAGTATTGAATAAGTTTCAATTTTTTCTCTTCTTTGAGTTTTCGAGTGCAAGCAATGCACATTGTCCGCAAGGAGTGCGTTGACAGAGGTAAGTTAACCTCAGAGAAGCTCAGGAGAGGTACTTATTAGAATATGATGGATGTGCTCATTTTACCATTGACAATATCACTATTATCACCCAACCATAGGCCAAAGCCACCCTCTTAGCACCTTAACCTTGACATAGAATCATTCCAGAATAAAACCCTAGGCTAGATAGCCAAACAAAGAGTAGCACACCTTTCTCCAAGGATAGTGCACCAAACAAGAGCTGATCAGATAGTCCAAACCATAACCAAGAGATAGTCCAAGCCAAAACGTAATCTTCTAGCTGCAGCAACTGCAACGACAACTCTCCTCCAAACTTGTGCACAAACTGGCTAATTGCAGTGCGCACAAGTGATCTCTACAGTTTTGAGAATGCCTGCCAGAATGAAGACTGGCCTCCTGTATTTATACTGATTCTAGCTAACTACCTAGACCAACTTCTCATTATAGGTACCTATTTACTTATTATATGATATTTCTTCTGGTCGACTTCTTCTCTTGTAGGCTAATAACCTAATATCAATTATCCTCTTGAGCCGACTTGTCTTCTAGGGTTATTATCCAACTCATTAGGGTTTATTCTTGCTTCCTAGAATATTCTATTCTCATCAGGTTTACACGTGGAGGTAAATACCTCCCACTGCTACCATAATATCAACACTCCCTCCTAGCTAGGGAGGTATTTGAAGGTAATGGTCTTGAGCACAAACATACCATTTACCTGATAGCATCATCATAGTCATATAGATTATCTCATGACTAGATCATGAGCACCATCATCACTATCAGTGTCAATAGATGCATCAGCTCTCGAAACCATACTCCATCTGAGTAATCAGACATGATGTCAGATAAGTCACTCACTCCATAGAGTGACACAAGAACCATCCTTCTAATCTGGACATATGTCCTAGAAGAATAAATTTCCTAGACCATTTTCTGTCTGGGAAATCTCTGTCCATTGATCATCCATCTAGATGATAATCATTTCCAACACAATTGATAGTCTTCAAGGCAATCAGAAAAATATCATTCAATAGAACACAACTGTGTTGATCCATAGTAGTACACAACTACAATCCAGTGGTACACTACCACACCAAGTAACACATAGATACTTGATCACTGACACATAGTCACAATCAGTGGAACACATCCACCACAGTACATCTACTATCCGGATACATACAGTCTCCATAACAATCATTTGATATCAACCTGCACAGAAAACATTGTTATGATATAAAATGAATCATCTGATCCATTCTTCCACTCACATATATGAGATCTAGAAGAGCATCTTCCATCAAAAGGTAAAACATCAACGATGAGCTATCTAGACTATTCTTCTCAAGCAAGGAAGAATAATTGTCTCGACTTCTGAGCCTGGACCATTCCCCACCCTGGGACATTCCTCCGACACTAAACAAAGTGAAACCTGTAGAGAATGAGTCTGACCTAAGGAATGCTTGTCTGAACTAAAAAATGACTTTCCATAAATCAATAACACATAGGTTCTCTCTCCCAACCCAGGATTCATATCTTCCCTTTTCAATAGGGAAGTCGTCTCCACGAACTCTAGCTTGAGTACACAAACTCTTCTATATTGGACAGAGGCTTTACCAAAATGTTTTCTTATCTTCTCATCTGTGGAGATATATATTTGAGAACCACTTTCTCTTTTCTGGACTTCATCACGAAGAGTGCTAATGTAATTTGGTCTGTATGGAACACTGGTATTCTCTAAAGGCTTCATATATCTCTGATCAATCATTGTTGGATTCCTCTTTGTTTCTTGCTGGCTCACAACATCGTGGCAAGGGTCAAACTGGAACATATCCAAGTGATACTTCTTTGGCTATCATGAGTGTTTGTCATGGATTAGGGATCCATCATCCTGATCTTCTAAATAACCATTTTGATACAGTATCTTTGTTATAGAAAGTCTTCACCACACTTATGTTGTGCATTGGAGATTCTCCACCAAGTTGTTTTCTTCCATCTGCATACAAGGGTCTCTTTATGGTATAACTCAAAGCCTTGAGGTTTCTCTTCATATGCTCTTTGTTCAATTGCTTTGAATAACAGTCTTTTCCATTATCTGATGTAAAACTCCAACCCATGGATATTGCGGATGATATAATGACTCATGTAGAAGTATGTTTGGTTTACTAGAGAAAACAATCATCATAGTCTTCTCCCTCCATCTGGGAGAACCTCTAGTCCTTGATCTCGCAATGATTTCATTCATAAGTCTTTCATATACAGTGTTCTTCATCACAACCTTCAGTTCCTATGATTGATTTCTTTTAGTGAGTTCATATAAAGCTAGTAATCTTGTGATTTTCGATACAATGACTTGCTGTTCTGGATTCTCTTTCTTTCTTGAAATCTTCATGTTCTTCCTCATGTTTCTCTTTAGCTCTTGAGTCCATGGAGTTTTCTATAGATTCCATGCTCTGAAGATTACAACTTTTTCCTTTCATCATAGGATCATGGATGTGGATGGACAACTAGGGATACTTTAAGGCTTCTTTTCAAAGAAGGATTCTTCTGAAGTCAAATTGAACACGTATTGTTTTTCATGGCTGCTACCATGGATATATATTATATCATCTTCAATGGATCATAGGATTAGCTCCCTCCTAATCATTTCTTCATGTATGAGTGCATGTTTTTATTTTGGAATAACATAATCCACGCTTCCGTCTGCATCCTTATTGCCTTCTGCAAGGTTTCATAAGTCTTTCTCCAATTTATTCTTGATTGTTGATTTCGACTTATCTTGCAGTTGTTACTTATGTAATAACTTCCACATGATTTGCTTGATGTATTTCATTCTTTCATGTGTATTGTCTGACTTGTAGTCATGATGATAGAAATTGTTATCTTATAGGTATAGTTATTCTTGGAACATATTATCTTCTAAGAGATATATATACAAGATATGTACAAAGATTATGCAAACAAGATATGTACAAGAGCTAAGAAGAGTATTGTTACCTTGTCTTTAGAGGAAGAAGTTTGTTTCATCCTTATTAGTCTTCTTTGAAGGTTCCTTTTCTTCGACAATTGATGCTTCGTGTGTCTCCTTCCTTTTCTTTAGCTTGGGACAATGATTCTTGTAGTGACCATATTTTTGACAGTTGAAGCATTGTATTTCTAACATATCTTTCTCTAGATTTGGCTTCTTTCCAAACTTCCTTTTGTTCCTGGAATTCTTGAATCTTGCTGTGAAGGATTGATCATCGTATTTCTTTTGATGTTTCTCTTTTGCATTGATCCTTGATTATTCTTAAGAACTGCAAGTCCAAAGTTCTTCAAATGTAGGATACTCCTTCCTTGTGTTCATACTTGCGGCAAATGCATCCCATGTCTTGGGAAGACCATTGAGTACTATGTTTACCAGTTCCTTATTTGAGATGATTTCTTAAATAGCTTGTATTTGATATCTTCACTGATATATCCTCACAAAGTATGATGTTACACTATCATCATCATTCATCTTCACGTCACGGAGCTCATTCTTCAGACTCATTACTTCTCCAATGTTTCTGACTAAGAAGATGTTTGTTAAGGCATCGTACATCTTATTTGATGAGTCAAGATGGGAGATGTAGGGTATCAAGAGGTCTTTTATAGAGTACACTATGATACTCATGGAATTGATGTTACTGTCTTTGAACTTCTCCATAACTGTAACGTTCGATGGTTCCTTCTCTTTTCCTTCTTCAAACTCTGGCTCCACAATCTTTTCTTTCACGATATCCAGCACCTTATTCTTGGAAAGGATGAGGTCAATCCTTGTCTTCCACACTTTGAAATTAGAAGCTCCATCTAACTTGTTTTCTGACTTCATAGAGTAAGTCATGGATGCTTTGACTTGGTTAACCCTAGTTTTGACCAAAAACTCAAACTTGACGTCTTGGCTTGCTGAGAGTACCAGGAGATACACTAGGCTAGGGCGCACTGGTCTATCTAGAAATTAGGTCAATCCCTTCACTTAAGGTGCCTCAATGAGAAGGTTAGAGTTTCTACAACTAAACCTACTAGTAACCCTAGCAACAGTGCTTTGGTGACTGCTCCTGCTAGAAACCCTAGAGGCAGTTCTTCAACGAGCTTAATATCCTTATGGATATGCTTCCTTATAGTGGTTAGAATGAATGAAAGAGGTGTGGGACCATAACCTGTTAGAATATGATGAATATGATCCTCTTACCATCGACAATATCACTATTGTCACCCAACCATAGGCTGAATCCACCCTTCGAGCACCTTAACCTTGACAGAGAATCATTCTGGAAGCAAACCCTAGGCTAGATATCCAAACAAAGAGTAGCACACCTTTCACCAAGGATAGTGCACCAAAAAATAGCTGATCAAATAGTCCAAACCATAACCAAGAGATATTCCAAGCCAAAACATAATCTTCTAGTTGCAGCAGCTGCAACGACAACTCTCCTCCAAACTTGCACACAAACTGGCTAACTGCAGTGCACACAAGTGAGCTCTGCAGTTTTGAGAATGTCTGCCAGAATGAAGATTGGCCTCCTGTATTTACACTGATTCTAGCTAACTTCCTGGGCCGACTTCTCATTTTGGGTGCCTATTTACTTAGTATATAATATATCTTCTGGTTGGATTCTTCTCTTGTAGGCTAATAACCTACTATCAATTATCCTCTTGAGTCGACTCGTCTTCTAGGGTTATTAGCCAACTTATTAGGGTTTATTCTTGCTTCCCAGAATATTCTATTCTCATCAAGTTTACACGTGGAGGTAAATACCTCCCGCAACTACCATAATATCAACAATATTGTTGAACCTTCATCAGCGGAAGTGCAAGGAGTGCATAGGAAGAACTCTGTGTTGAGTTCAGAGAGAGATAGAGTCATTGATAACTCTATAGGGCTCTGTTAGGCGGGAATCGAGCAAGTGCAAGTGTGCATAGAGAGAACTCTTTGTCGAGTTCAGGGAGAAGAGTATCAGAGGAATATACTCACAGAGATGTTGAACACTCTGTATAAAACGCTCAACAAGGTGTGCTTTGAGCAGAAGGTTGCCAGAAGGGCACAAATTTTTATTTTGAAAGGAAACAGAAGGGTCAAGACCCTTAGGAGACTGAGTAAATCGAAAAGCTCAGAAGAGATAACGCAAGGAGTGTGTAGGAGATGGACTCATTCTAAGTCCTAAATATGAGAAGAGATAACGCTTATGAGAGATAAGACGAGATCCAGGAGGCGGACTCGCAGGAGAAAGGTCAAAGGCCGAAGCCTTTTAACACTGAAAAAATATTCCAAGGTGGAAGAAGTCAAAATCTTAGGAGAAGGATCGACAACAACCGTCAAATAGGTTGTGGGGAGGAGTCTGGACCGTTAGATCAACATCCAACGGAACAAAGGAAGCGCAGGGGAGAGGAATAGATCCCATTCGTTAGGTCTAAGTGTGAAGGACCAACAACCATTGGACCTGGAGGTAAGCGCACAAGACTTAACCCTTGTGTGCGCAGGAGTAGTGGACTTGTCAAAGTCCCGAAGTCCCGAAGTGATTTGGGACAGCCCATCGTCAAGGAGGACAAGTGTCATAAGATCCACAACTTCAAAATTTTATGGACAGGGAGGAGGAGAAACAATCGAAGTAAATCTTGGTCATTGATCTGAAATTGGATGTGTGGTGCCAGATCTGGAACTCCGGGTATGGAGAACTCTACAAGAAATCAGAGGATGAAAGCATCGAAGTTACGAAAGAGATCTTGATCATTGATTGAGGAGGAGGTCGAAGGACTGTTGATCTGGTCTTGCTTGGAAAGAGCCGAAGTTCCAAAGAGAATCACAGTCGTTGATTTGGAGAGGATGTGTGGCAGAAGATCTGTCACTCCAAAAAAATTCACTCCGGATATTTGTGAGTGGAGACATGAGAACTATCAAAGGCCGGAGAACCGGAGTTCATAAGAACCATCCGATTTTTGAGGGCAAGTATCAATAGATATTCCACTCCAAAATATTGTCATACAGGGAAAAGAAGATAGTTGAGAGTTGAAACTCCTGAGGGCCGGAGAGCCAAAATCAACCGTAGCCATTGATTTGGAATGGAGCTACGTGTCGAAAGACCGTGTAGATTTGGGATCACGTGTGGAAGGAGGAAAGAAGGTAGAAAAGGGAGGATAGATAGAAGCCATTGATCGCGGATCATCTCCAAGGGATTAGAGATCGACGGACGAGCTGGATGTGCAGGGCCAGAACTTGCTCGGATGTTAAAAATCTGAGAGCGGCCCACAATTTATACCACGGTTTTAACAAAGTGATACATGGCAGCTGGAGGTGAATTGTGGGGAGAAAAGCGGGTTGGCCTAAAACCACTCTTTCCCACGCCCGCAATCACAATTTTCCATGAGGCCATAGCCCAGGGCCATATGAAGGAAAGGGCTAATGAAAAAGGGGTTAGCACCTAAAACTTGGAGTTTTGGAAGTGCGTAGGAATAGCCCGTGGGTCTGTAAGAACTTGCACACAGAAGGAAAGGGGACCTGTGTAAGATTAATAGGGGTCTAGAAAAGGCCCGAAAAGTCAATCCGACTCAACATTTGGAAATATCCAGGAATCTGGGAAGAATTGTAAACTTCTAGGACCGACAAGGAAAAGTTTTGCAGGGAGAAAGAAGTTGTTGCAATTTCTGTGGCAGCAAGTATGTTATGGCTTGTTGGGTTAGCCAGAGGAAAGAATGCTTGCATGTTTGCAAGTGTTGTTGGTGATGTTGTTGCATAAGGAGAGAAGAAACAGAGAGATGAAGTGTTGGTTATAAGTTTGATAAAATAAGCACAAAATCTTCTACTACGATCAGACATTCAGGTAGTATAAAATTTATTAATGGCAGTCATGCAGGTATGAGTTTTTATTACTCTTTTTGCATAATTGATGAAAGGAAATTTAGGTAAGAATTTCCTCAGCTAGAGTTATTTTATAAAATCACATTATCATATTATTGAATTCTTACCACTGGATGTGATAAAGGTTGGAGGTCTGTATTAATTCAAAGATTTTTAACTTCTGAATGCACACATTGACATAGTAGAATGTCATGTTAATTTGGTTATGGAGTAATAACCAAAGAATTAAAAGATAAGAACTTCTTATAGGAATGAATGTCAGTAATCTAGTCATGTATGAGACTAGGACAGGGTTGGATATGGCAAGGTATGGATATGGAAAGGTTATCAGCCAGATAGGTACTAAAAGCTTCCTACCTTTAAACAAAACTTGGACTGCAACATTTTTTCTAACACTAATGAACACCACCGAATTATATTCTTGGTGTAGTGTTCGGGTCGAAAAGGAAGGAATCCACTTAATTGGGAAGACAATAGGAAGTGTGTGGAGAATGTGTCAACACATTGGCTAGAATTCCAACTTATAGATGGTGAGATACATAACTAAGATAAAGAGAATTATGTAATTAGATGTAGGGTGCACTGAATAAGTATGCATTGAGAATTGTACTCATGCATAGTAAGTGATAGAATTGTATACTAAATGCATTGATTGAATGTGTTTTGTAAGTACATGCATATATATTATTGCATGGAAATAATTGTTACTAACAACTGCAAAGAATTAAAAAGATAAGAACTTGTTACAAAAATGAATGCAAGAAAGCTAGTCACGTATGAGACTAGGATTGTGGTTGATATGGCAAGGTATGGATATGAAAGGTTATGATCCACACAAGTACTAAAATCTTCCTACCTTAAATAAAACTTGATCAGTAAATATTTTTCTTAACACTAATGAACACCACCGCATTATATTCTTGGTGTAGTTTTTGGGTCGAAAAGGAAGGAATCCACTTAATTGGGAAGACAATAGGAACTATGTGGAGAATGTGTCAACACATTGGCTAGAATTACAACTCATGGATGGTGAGATACATAACTAAGATAAAGAGAATTATGTAATTAGATGTAGGGTGCACTGAATAAGTATGCATTGAGAATCGTACCATGCATAGTAAGTGATAGAATTGTATACTAAATACAATTGTTTATTGTGTTTTGTAAGTACATGCATATACATATTATTGCATGGAAATAATTGAAATACTAACGACTAAAATGTTGTTAACCCATGAAGTTGAGGACATTTAGGAGTTGTTAGACATCAGCAAACATGAAAGTTGCAAGTTAAGTAGTCACATGAGCATTGACTACAAGAAATTCTCATGTTTAGAAAAAGAAGTAATGAACTTTACGTGTGATATTATTGGGAACATGCATATGCATAGAATGATGTGATTCATCCTAGTTTATTAATTGTTGGGTAAGTGTGATTGAATTGCTAGGTGTGAAATTCTAAGATCACTGGATAATATTTTGTACATATTGCAATTGAATTAAGATAGCCAAAAATAATGACAATTTGTTGGTTGCATGCAAGATGAAGCATTATAGGAAAATGGTATGCGCTTCAAGCTTCCATGGAAAATCACAAGGATGGTTGTATTCATAATATGGCAACAAACGAGACGAATTATGAAATAGAATTTCATGTTTTGGGGAAAAAAAATGAATTTCTTTGAACTAATTGGAGTTCTTAAATGAACTCCTTTTATTTTTCCTCATGATAACTGCATGTGGGTGATGCGGATGAGACACAAGGATAAAAGTTAGAATGTTTACTACAAACAGTAGCTTAGGGAAGATGTCAATTAGAGACCTCTGAGGGAAGTTGGAACTCCTCATTTCATGGTTCCTCCACCTCCGGTCCCACCCTCGCTAGTTGAAGCCCAAGGAAAGGGGGGTTATCAGCCAGATAGGTACTAAAAGCTTCCTACCTTTAAACAAAACTTGCACCCGCAACCTTTTTCTTAACACTAATGAACACCACTTAATTATATTCTTGGTGTAGTGATCAGGTCGAATTTTAAAAAGGAAGCTAAACTACCAACTGGGAAGATAATAGGAAGTGGTGGAGAATGTGTCAACACACGGCCTAGAATTTCAACTTATAGATGGTGAGATACATAACTAAGATAAAGAGAATTATGTAATTAGATGCAGGGTGCACCTAAAAAGTATGCATTGAGAATTGTACCCATGCATAGTAAGTGATAGAATTGTATACTAAATGCATTGATTAAATGTGTTTGTAAGTACATGCATATATATTATTGCATGGAAATAACAGTTACTAACAACCTAAAATGTTGTTAACTCCAAGGAAGCTATGACATTTCACAGGAGGTGTTGTATTAATCGCGAAGATGAAAGCGCCAAGTAGTCACGTGAGAATTGACTACAGGAAATTTTATGTTCAAAAGAAGTAATGAACTTTACAGATATTATTGGGAACATGCATATGCATAGAATGATGATTCATTCTAGTTTATTAATTGTTGGGTAAGTGTGATTGAATTGCTAGGTGCAGTGAAATTTAAAATCATTGCATAATATTTTGTACATATTGCAATTAAATTATGATGTACAAAAAAATAATTCGACAATTTCTTTGGTTGTATGCAACGATGAAGCATTATAGGAAAAAATGGTATGAAGTTTGGTTCCTATGGAAACCCACAAGGATGGATGAATTTAAATATGGCAACAACTAAGATGAATTATGAAATAGAATTTCATGTTTGGGAAAAAATGAATTCCCCTTTGAACTAATTGGAGTTCTTAAATGAATTCTTTTATGTTTTCTCATTATAATTGCATGTGGGTGATGCAGATGAGATGGTGTTTATTAAAGTTAGAATGTTGACTATAAGAGTAGCTCGTGGAAGATGTTGATTGGATACCTCTGAGGAAAGTTGGAACTCCTCGAGCCATGGTTCTCCCGACTGGTCCGACCGGTTGTTGAAGCCCAAGGAAAGGTTGTAACCCATGGATTGTGTGACAAAGGAAGGGGCACACTTCCTCGTGTGGGACATGCATGTGGGGAGAGAGACCATTGGTTGGAATGCTTTTGGGGTTTGGTACCTTGGCTCTAGACCATGTTGATATGGAAGTTTTCTCAACCAAAAGATAAGTATCAATTCTCTATTCATTTTATGCTATGTATCTCATAATTCAGATAGCTGTGTTATAATTTTATTAGAATTGCATATATATATATATATATATATATATATATATATATATATATATATATATATATATATTACATGTATGTTCTATCGTTAAGTCAATGAATATGTGTACGAGAAGAGTGTTTACATATTCATATGTAACGAACCGCCATTTTACAACCACGAAAAGGTGCAAAATTTTTGTGTGTGTGTGCATTACGAGTAAACAACCAGGACTAACATCAGAACACGACCCAGACATATGATACATAACCACATGCATAAATGAAGATCTCACCACAAAGAAACCGACCGCTAAAATAATATGATCGACTACCAATCCTACCTCAAGCAGGTTAGACCTCCAAGACATTGTAGTCAACGCCAAGCCCAGGTTCCCATCGCTCTTAACCATTTAAGGTCTCATCGGGCGACTGTTCGATGAACATGGAGGTGTCTACGCCCCACCCGGCACAATACGCCAAACAACTAACTGAATAAAATCAAGTGCGACATGAAAGAGAAGTACGATAAGCCCCTTACGGAAGGCGTACATGGCCCCAAGACCTCGCAATGAACACCGTTCAACTTTATCTAAAAGAAACTAATTACAAAACCGAATGACCTTCTGCATAATTCATTCAATTAACACGAGGAACCCGCAATGCGAGGTCGACAATGGTCATAAGGTTCAATCAAGGCATTAAAAAATAACATCAAATCTATAATCATTGCAATGAACCATATAACATTTTCCATCATAGTCCGTTTCCCATAAATGACTTTCTAAATGCCATAATTTAAAAGGTGATCTTATCTACTAAAATTTTACCATATTCTAAATCTTAATTTGCAACCTAGAATACTACACCTTAACCTATTCACAAGTGTCATGAGCACTGGAAGTAGCACTAGAACATCATAAATTGTAAATGGCAATCCTAAGTGTTTAAATTAGCATAATCCTAATTTAATGGCAATCTTAAATACTCAAATTTAACATCTAATATTAATACTAGAATGTCAAGTATTGACTTCAAATATTTAAACAGTTGAAATTAAATACTAGATTACAATTAAGAACAACATGAATTATCTAACCATCTATATACCTTGTTTTCCTCCAAATGATTTTCACCTAAAATAGTTTATCACCACAATGAGCCTAAAATATTTAGTCACAAAATGAAACTGTTTTATTTTTATGCAGTATAATTTGCTAGAAATTGGAGAGTCGATCTTAGAACTCCTTATAACTTATTTCCTAAAAACCCCATGAAGTACATTATTGAACTTTAATTAAAAGA
>SNQJ01S0010652.1:190244-206298 GCA_010110895.2 Picea sitchensis | reverse complement strand
TTATCATATAATCCAGATCACTTGCGAGCAAGTGTCCTCAAAGAATAAGCTAGGTAAGTGCGCCAGAGCGGGATGTTACATATGTGGATTCATAGCACTGTTAAGATTTTATCAATGGATGGAACATCATGGATCTACATCCATTCACTGCTTTCAATGAGGTTTAATTGAAGCATGTAACAAGGAACAATAAGCTGAATGATTTCCTAAAGCAACTCTATGGAATAGAGCAATTGAGTTTCAATTGCAGTATGGATACCAGAATTGGTGCTTGAAAGTAAAGTTGGATAATGGGCTTCCAATAGCTAAATCTTGGAGTTTTTGAAGAATTTTTTAATTATATATGTGTAAGTAAGTTGCACTGAGGACAGTGCAAAAATAAGGGGAGGGGATTGTAATACCCCAAGGACGAGCCCCGGTTATATCTATGTATTGTAAACATGTTTTGTAGGTTGGTGAGCCGAGCAATTGTAAGTTGGTAAGCTTATGTGCAAGTAGGCCGGAGAGCCTAGGTGTTAAAGGCCAGGACACTGTTTTGTACATGTAATTATGCACTTTGTTAATATAAAAACATCGTTGCGTGTAGACTGACCATGAAGAAAGAGTGATGGGGGACTAAGCTTCCATAAGGTTGGGTAAAGGAGGGAGCTAAGTATTTGGGCCTAGGGGCTTACCTCTAGAGGCATAATATTTTAATATTATTTCCTAGAAACTAAGGTGGACATAATATGTTTTTTTATCCTAAGTTCCTAGTAGTTGGGGACGTAGGCTAAATGGAGCACATGCAGCTCCAAGAAGACAAGTGTCGACCTGGGATCATGTAGTTAAAAGCTGAAGCATCAGCTATGTTGTGCGTGGGCTTTCCATTCTCGACCCACTGTATAACCATGAACAGGGAGCATCCATCACGGATCTCTAGAACCAGTAACCCATGAGTCAAATCATGTTGGTAGTTCGTTGGTCATTCGACCATCCTCCACATGAGTTCGCGAGTCCATTCTTCCATCCTCCACCTGAACTCATTGACCTCGTACATCAACCTCTGTTTACCTACGCACAGTTGAGAAAACCGCTCACGAGAAGGGGGTTAGCTTGCCATTTCCTATCCGTTGTCTAACCCATTGGGGCCTCTGTGTCTGCCCTCTGCATAACCTCGCAATCTTAGAAACCAGTCGGGGAGGGAAAAGTCGACTTGTGTGTCCTGTGAACCTAGGTTTATCCACACTACAAATCTGAGTTTGTGACTTAACCATTTGGGGTTGCTACCTCGTGTTCGTCTGAGCCGTGTTGTATCTTAGTGTTAGGTTGTTGCCATTTTCGGTGTCCATAATTGTTTCTTGTTGTTGTTTTCACCTGTATGCTAGCTGAATGTTGTTTCAGTATTGCTTAGGAGATGAATTGAAGAAGTAGGTTTTCAGGCCTGTGAGCAGCTCTCCCAGGTGAGAGAGAGTGTTGGGAAGTGAGTTCTCCTAGAAGGGAGTCTCGTAGCAGCTACAGTACTCTGAGACTTCTGGTCCAACCTGTTGTTGAAGCCCAAGGTAAGGGAGGTGTATTGGTCGATGGAATTGTAGTAGTGAATGTGTACTCTCTTGGGGTGGAGCAGGCATGTGGGGAATGAGGGTCTGTGAGTTGTGGGCGTAAGTGACTCCTAGGTTAAAAGATCTTTCCTGTTGCCTTGTGCAAATTCCTTGTTGTCCTTGGCAAGCCTAGAATTCCCTTGCTCGGTGGAGTTTAGTCCCAGCTCGAGGGTGACCTACTGCTGAGAGTGATGAGCAACATGATCTAAGTCTGGGAGGTTCATGGAAGGTCTGCACACAATTGGTGGATTTACTCCAGACAAAAGATAAGTATCATTGTTGTGCTTAATTATGTATTTTATTCATGTTTTTTTATGCTTGTATGTTTTTGTGTATTCCGTTGCATGTATGGATTGTTGTTAATTCTATTTAAGTTTGTATGATGGCAGTAAATCTATGTTAAATGTGTTAAATTCATTATTATGCATATATAGTATATAAGATGTAAGTTCTGCGTGGTAGCATTACCCGGTCTCTGGAGAGCCAGGGATGTTACATAAGGAATCTCGCATTCGATCGGTAATACCGCTTCTATCCCGTATATCAAATGAAAGGGTGTAAATCCAGTTGCAATTTTAAATGAAGTTTGATAAGCCCAGAGTGCGGAGAAGATCTGCAAGTGCCAAGAGGTTTTGTTCGTTCCCACCATGCGTTGAAGCATGGTATTCAGGACTTTGTTGATGCATTCAAATTTTCCATTGGTTTGAGGATAGTAGGGGGATGATTTTTCATGGAGAAAACCTAACTTGGTGCACAATTCACCCATCATTTGGTTCTAGAAATGGGATCCATGATAATTTACAATAGCTTGCGGGACATCAAATCGAGTGATGATGTGGTTGAACACAAAACGTGTTGTAGTGCAACCATCGTTAAGAAATGTAGGTATAGACGCATCCCATCTAGTGAAGTAATCGACGACAACGATGATATAACCATGCCCCCCAGCCGAGGTAGGCTTGCATTCCATAAAATAAATGTGTTGTTTTTCAAAGGGTTCGGTGACGACAATAGGATGAAGTGGTGTTGGGTGTTTACGTGATTTCCTCTAAAAGATCTAACAAGGTGGGCATTTTTTAATAGCCTCAATGCAATATTTGAATATGGAAGGCCAAAAATAACTGGCATGTAGAATTTTTTGGGATGTAGACATCCCAGAAATATGATTGCCACAAGCTCCAAGGTTACATTCATTCATTGAATAACGTCGGAGGACAGTATCAATGCCACAATGGTACAAGGTGTCTCCGATGATGAGGTAACATTTTGAGTGGTGTTTGATGTGACATTGTTCACCACGTGAAATACTAGACTGAAAACGTTGCGTTTGGAGATAGAGAAGAATATCCCCATACAAAGGATCAGACATACTAATAAGGAACATTGATTCATCAGGGAGATAATCACTGGACAAAAACCAACAATTTCCTAGCCTTGGATTTGGCGAACTCGAGATCAAATTCTTGGAGAATAATAATCCATTTGGAATATTTTCCCCCAAGTACTTGACAAGTCAAGATGTGGTACATGGGGTTCAAGTCTGGGATGACCGTGGTAGTGCATAACATAATGTAATGGAGAAATATCTGGATGACAATAATTATTTCCAAAGCCAACTTTTCGACATGTGAATACCGGAGTTCAGGACCTGATAGAATTTTTCTCAAATAATATATCACATGTTCGATGTCATCATCATCCTCTTGGACTAACACCATGGCGATAGTGGAATTAGAGGCAACCAAATAAAGGATATAATCTCTTGCATAATTTGGAGGATAAAAAAGAGGTGTGTTCGTTAAGGCATGCTTAAGAGCATCGAATGAGCATTGAGCGGTGGCATCCCAGATGAAAGGGGCATATTTCTGCAACAATCTCATGAATCCTTTAGTGATTTCGACGTAATTGCAAATGAAGCAGCGAAGAAAGTTTTCCTTCCCTTGCAAACTTTGCAGTTGAGTGAGGTTATTAGGAGGAGGTAAAGAAAGAATGGCTTTGAATTTCAAAGTGTCCACCCTAATCTCGTCTTTGAGACTACAAATCCAAGGAGTCGTCATGATTTGATAACGAAGATGCATTTATGTGGGTTCAAACGGATGTTGTAAAACCAACATCGAAGAAAGATGGCTCATAGGTGACCAATGTGGTCTCATCGAAGATACAAGTGAGAGGGTAACTCATCAAGGTAGGGTTCAACAATATGTTTGATATCATGGAATGCATATGACATGGCCCACTGAAAAGTGGATCCATCCTTTTTAAGGCCAAATGCTAATTTTTGATAAGAAAAAGTCTCCCAAGGGAAGATGAATTTTTTTTTTGTTGGTCAACCAATAGAATATTGATCTGGTTATAGCCATAAAATCGATCCATGAAAGAGAAAATGACGCTTCCAGCACAAACATAATAATCGACACAAACATGAATAGTTCCTTGATTCTTGGTGACCAGAACGATGATGGAAACCCATTCGATCAAAGGGACAGGGTAAATAAAACCATATTTCAAAAGTTTTTCTACTTCTTCCTTGATTGTCATGGTCGTTTTAGGATGGACCAGGCGAAGTTTATGTCTCACAGGTTTAACTCATGGTTAAGTTTTTATTTCATGCACAAAAATTGATGGGTCAATCCTTGACATTTATTTATAGCTCGGGGAGAAGATGTCGCGAATTCTTTGAACAAGGCAATATAAGTTTCAAATTCTTTAGTTGAAGAGTTTGCACCTAGTTGTATTTTTTCCACAATACCTTCTTTAATGGATATGTCGACCATAATCGTGGAAGATATATTACCCAAATTCCCCTCGGAAATGGTATCTTGAGTGAGTATTGGAGTTTGGGGAGAATCGATGATATCACTAGGAAATATAGATAAAATGTCTTTCTCTATGTCATCCAAACTAGGCAGAAAGGATGAACGATGGTGGTTGTCATCCCATGGTGCCTCCTCGATGCTAAGTATTTCCATAATAGATTCATCGTATGGAAAAATATGTAGGATGTAGTCAAAAGTAGAGAATAGGGAATCTAACCAGGATGGTAAGGAATAAGTTGTAGATGCTAGCAGATGTTGGTCGTCCGATGAAGGACAGGTAGACTGGATAGCGTCATATTCAACCTCTATAGGAATAAGTGGCATGGTGTCACCTAGTGTATAAAATTATAAGGGACTAGGAACGATCCATGGATCGGATGATTCAAAGGACTGATGTGCCATAATCAATATCATATTGATCATGGAAATGTGTTGCATAGTGGGAGGAAGAGTTGTAGGGAAATTACCCATGAGTGAATAATATTTCAAGAGTCCTACCCCAACACTTTCATAAATGATTTTTGAGTCTCCTAGAAAAGGAATGTCGTTGGTCATTTGAGTGCGGGCATTGGGGGTGCAGTAATATAATTGGTTGATGGTCACAATTTTACCTTGATGAGGGAATTGGACACATCGAAAAAACGATGAAGCGGCGAAAGTCATAGCATAGAACCAACTTCTCCCTATCAACAAGTTATAATCGAGGGGGGAATGGGCTACTTCAACATCGACAGAACAATTTTTCCTCCCAATTGAACGGTTAAGGATTGTAATAATCTATGAGGTCGGAAACCTCGTCCATAAAAAGTGTGTAACATGGTGGGAGATTGATTGATACCATGTGATTTAAGGAATTTCCAGCAATCCAGGGACATGACGCATGTGGATTCCCCCTCGTCCAAGATCATATGATGAATATGTTGATTATGGACAACGACATCAATATGGAAAGCCAATTGGTGAGAGAGTTGTGATTTAAAATTATCCAAGTTAAATGTTGGAGTGTTTGATGACTCAGGATCTATATCTTCGATGGTTGCCAAGAGAATCCTACATTGGGTAGGGCAGTGTTGTAGAAATTCAAGAGCTAACATAGTGCAAGGTGCTTGAGCCAAATATTCAATGATGTTGTAGTTTTGAGCAACACATGAGTTTGGATTGAAAGTCAACTTTCGAATTATGCTCTTGGGATGGCGTAGAATGGATTCAAAGTTAGGTTTCTCAATTTGGAGTGACCAAGATGGAGGTGTAATTGTAGTAGGTGGTGGATCCGGTGTAGTACTAGTAGTCACTTTTTCCTTAATAGGTTTACCTGGAGGTGTGTCATATGTCGTAGTGTGAGTAATCAAATTTATCCCATTAAACATGTAAATGTGTGCACTCGATGAAGCTTCCTCGTTAGGAGGATGATTTGGATTGCCTCTTGTCGGAGGTGCAGAAGCATGTGAAAACATTGACTACTGCTATGGAAAAGGATGTGTCAGTACAACGGGTTGAGAATTTCCTTTAAAAATCTTGGCAACTTTGTCACAATGAGGACAATCTCACGTGTAGTGATCGTCACCATAAATGAGGCATGGAAATTTCGGTTTATGTTGTGGTTGTTTCTCAGTAACATTTGGTCGTGTTTGTGTTTTTACATTTTCAGTTTGATTATTATTTTTCTTTGGTTTATTTTTAGTTTTATTCTTTCCCCCACACTGTGGTAGAGAAGCAGATTAAACTACATTCACCTTGGATATTTAAGTTGGGGGGGAATTGGATGGGAGTGAAGTTGATCTGGTAGCGGGGGAAGTGATTGAATGATCGATCATGCCGGTTGAGTGTGAACTGGACTGGGTTTTGACAGAACCAATAACTCCATCTGCGTGAGTGGTGGAGGATGGTTTTGATGGATCGATCGATGGACGAGGAGTGTTTGGAATCAATTCATACAAATTACCATATTGGGAATAAACCAAGTCCAGATAATGGGCATGGGAAATGGATTCCTCTTCTATAACGAAACCACCCATGGCTATGTCACGAGCGATTAGAGGCAAGAGATATTTGGTGAACCATTCAACCAACAATTGGTGAGGAATGGTTGTTTTGATCAACCATTTTCGTCATCTCCACTCATGAATATGATCAGAGATATGTACGGAGTTGTTCTGATGAAGGGAAGTCAAAAATTTTGTGCCAACTTCATAGCGGATAGGTAATTGGAAAGTGAATTAAAATCTTGAAAAGTTTTGCGTTGTAATTCAATGTACCATTTAACCACTACACCCATAAGTGTACGCTGAAAAATATGTAACCAGATAGAATCATCCATGAGTGAATTTGATGAACACCATAGATTAAAATTCATAATGTGGTTATTAAGGTCTTCACCAAGTTTACCGTCAAATTTTGTTATATCGGAAGACAATTTAGCAGGAATAACTAAGCCAAAACGGAGAATGTAATATGGGATCATTTTTCAATCTCGACAGATCTGGTAGATCTAGAGTGGCTAAGAACGGTAGCTATCGATTAACCTGTGGATGATACTCGTGTGGCATAGGGACACCAGTAGGGCCATAAACTGGTTGAGGTGGATAGTTGTAGCCATCGGGCCCTCCCATATGATGTTGTTCTTGACTAGCAAAAGTAGGATTTATCTGTTGAGGAATGTGCATAAAAGGAGAGGGGAAATCCATTTTCCCCTAGGGAGGATAACTAGTGTAACCCGAGAGAGTATAGTTTGTTAGAGGCAGGTAGCCAAGTTAACCTTGAGGGGGGTAATTAGGTTGACCCTGAGGAGGGTAAGGATTTGGCCCTTGGGGAGGAAAAGACAATTGACCTTGAGGAATCCAAGTGGGATTTGGGACTCCCGAGAAAGGTTGTCCATAATATAGTCTAGAAGGATTTGGATTTGGGATTCCTCCTTGCGAGTTGGTGTTTGATGGCCCTCCCTAATTTCGTTGGTGGAATTGACCTCCTTGGGGTGGTCCCCAGGATTGTGGGGGCTTTTCAGTGTATGAAGGTTGAGGTTGTCCCCCTACTATTGATTGGGTAACAACTGGGGTATGACCAGTAAAAGAGGGTTTCCCCCAGTTAATGTTTTCATGTTGGAGGAAGGTTTCACCTCGATAGGGATTTGACCGACAATTGGGTTCAGTTGTGTGGCAGGTTTTTTCATTATGTGATGTGAATATGTCCCAACAAGATTCTATGGAGTATACAGAATTGTAGTATGAAGAGGGATATAAGGTGTAATGGTCAAGGTACTTTGCAAATGACTTGGTAACATGGCTCTTGTTTCACTGTGAACTTTCCCTGAAGCAATAGCAATATTAACTATTGGTCCGATGGGACAAACAATGGGCTAACCTGATAATCATGCCTATGCACTGGTGGTATTAGAGGCATGCGGAGGGTCAAAATTTGGTCAGCTAAAATAAAAAATTTCATAAACGTATTGTCTCGATGGATTTCTCCATATAGAACGAACATGAGTTTGATGTGGATATACCATTTCAGTAGAACCGACATGGGTAGTGTATTATTCGTTAAAATTCAGTTGTATTGGTTCCATATCTAACTGATTATATGGACTTGACAATAAGTGGTAGAATATTCTACTATAATGTTACCTGAGGAATCCAATCGGACAAGGAGTGAATCGAGAGACACTTGCAAAGTGGGGTTGACAGGAAGGGTGCCTTCCTCAACCGTAACTAAGGCTCTCTCGAGATTTGATAGCAAAGGAGTAGCAACAATCCCAATGTTTGAATGGTTCTCAACCATTCAAAATTTCTTCAAATGAGTTAGGAGGTTAGGGTTCATATCTTTCTGAAGGTAACCCTTGCATCCTACATGATATACGAAGAACTTTTTCGGCCACAGTACCAATTTTTTAAGAGAACTCAAAGAAAACAAACAACACTTGCTAAAAAATATAGAAGACCAACAACCAAAGAATGCCTTCTCTCAATGAACGTATTAGTTGTAATGAAATCCAACATCGCATGATCAAAGTGAGAAGGGGCTAGGATATGAGTGGGTGGATCAGTTATGTTGGTGACCCTCTTAACAAAATTACACCTTGGTGCAAGCTTCCTCATGATTTTACCCATGGGTTACCCTCCAAGGAGCCCAAGTGAGTTTGACCAACATCTGTTCTAGGTACAATGGAGACTTCCTTTCATCATCACCTCGTGTAAGGACCCTAAAGATTGTGGCTACTAAGAATACCAACTCGCAGTTAGCCTCTGGACGGATACAGTTTACAGTTGAGTGTGAACGTATGGGAAGGATATCAAGTCTGAAATCCTTCAAGAGCACTGAGGACAAGTGGACAGGTAAAATCCAAAGGACCTTGAACAGATTCAAAATTCACGAATCTCTGAGAACAAATGAAGACAATTGAACCTCAATAAGAACCCCCAATATACGATCATACTACTACGAACGATTAAGCCTCGAAGGGATAATCTTCGTTTCTCTCACGAGCGCGACCTCGTGCGTAACCCCTATGTGAGAAGGGGTTCCCAAATATGCTTATATGAAAGTTGGATTTACTCTCCCTATCACAAGATTCTGAGTTTGTATTGAATTTTTTAGAGAGTTATTCTCATAGCCTATTCCAAAGCTCTAGTCCTAGTTTAGTGTTGGTGTAAAGATCTTAAAAATAAAAAATTTCTAGTTTGATTTTAATTAGCATTCATTCTTATTGTTGTTCGTTACACAAAGGTGAATGAAAGTGAAACTGATGATGTTTGATACTCGACTCCAAAAATATGAAAATAATGAGATACAAACTTTCTTTTCAATGAAATTCTAGCTATGGGAAGGAGAAGAGTTTCTTTTCTTTCACTAACAAGCACTCAAGAATGAAAATTTTTATGCTATTTCGTTCTCAAAAATAATTCTAACAAATTCCAAATTATAAAGAAAACCTTTCCAATATTCAAAACCAATGCATACAAGTATTTCTTTGTTTGATTGCAAATGTAAATTGAAAAGTTTGTCTGATGCTTCTTACTTTCACTCATAATGAAAAATGATTTCACTACGGTAATTTTGAAAAAGAATGAGCAAATAACACAAACAAAGACACTCTCAACAGTCAATAAGAAACTAAAAGAAGAACAAGTTTTCCACTCAAAGAAAAACACCAAAAAGAAAAACAAATCAGACTTAATAGCCTTTCAAAATTGAGTAAGGGATCAAATACAAAGAGAACAATGCTAAGATCAATAACTTCCCTTGTGAAAGCCTCTAATCAATCAGATAATCAAAAAGAGAGTTTTAGGAGAAAATGGTTGATTTTGTAGTAAGGAAAGACAAACCCAATAAAGACTAAAAGAATGAAAATAAATTTTTTTAAGTCAAACATAAAACAAGATCTAACAGAATAGGATCTGAACCAAAGAGGAAGATCAAAGGACTGTATCCAGTAAGCAAATAGTCAACAATTTTTCAAAAGAAAGAAAAATCGACGCTCTGGATATCAAGGTACTAGAGCGCTACAACACTCCCTAATACACTCTGGGGGAGCGTTGATCTGGCTATCAACGCTCTGACTTTAACTAGAGAGGGCGCTAGTCCTGAGACAAATTTTGGAAAAAACCCAAAAAACTAAAAAACTCGAGGAAATCCTATTAGAGACTCTGTAAGAAAACTTACCAAAAATGATAATATGTAAGGATAGATCAAATCAACAATTAGGATCTAAATATAGACAAAAGGTAGGGACAAACCAAGGAAAGAACAAAAAACTAAAAATTCGTTCCCCAGTGGAGTTGCCAATTTCTGTTACGAAATAATTCCCCTGCGAACAAGTGAATCTTCCCTTAAAATACAGAGCCCTCTACCGAGACAGAAAAATACCTTTGTAAACTACCATTCCTATAGACTAGTTATGCCCATTGAAAAATCAAGTAAGAGGGATATTATAATGTACCTCACTTTCGAAGTTTGTCCACATTGCTCCAATCCACGAGTCCCAAATAGTACCTGGGATGGATAACAAAAATACAACAACTATGTCCTACTCTAATGGATTAGACAAAATTGATCTATATATGAACGATTAAAACAAACATAGACAAATACATGCAAACACATATTAGAAAAAAATAGGCCAAGTATATTGATGAGAACTTTAAAGAGACACTTACAATCTTCAGATGATGTTGCAACTTCTCCAAGTCCTCCTTGTCCAACCCCTTGCTCGAAAGATCCACAATCAGAATAACAATGCTTTGTTGATTATTTCTCCTCCTTGTTTACCATGAGAATGCCTCCATTTATAGGCTTTGAGAGGCTCAACCACTTTGGTTATATTTGAAATTAGTTGAGGATATGAGTCCATTAGTTGTGACATCTCCCTTAGATGCAGCCTGAGGATTAGATTAGAGTCAAACCAACTCGATCCATCCATAGATGTCCTTAGAGAAAAAGGGAATTTATCCCAAGATTTTCTCAACCAATTTGATGCTCCCTTACAATGGAAAAACATAACTCTTCAACACTCTTTGCTAGATAGACAAAGGGCATCAGTGCTCCCTCCATATGAGCAGGGAAGTGTTGATCTTCCAAAAGTTGCCAAGATGACCATTTCTCATAGAAAAACACTTTGTTCTGACTGCCAAATGATGTGGCTTCTTCTTATAACATGCTTTAGGGCTTGTATCAAGTGTTTCCAAGGTGTCATTCACAATGCGACACTTGTGACAAAAGTGCGACACTTATGACAATGAGGATGTAACATTATCGAAGTGAGAAAATTGTACGTGTAACATATGGTTGTTCCTTTATATGGACTTTGACAAAGTGGTGATGTATTTATGATCAAGGTGCGAGATGAAAGTGTCAGGATGGACCAGAGATAGACCTTTCTAATCAAGAGGTTCTTTGATTCATAGTGGAGCATTTGTTGCATACCTTAACGAAGTGTTGGAATATGTAATTGCTACTTATCTTAGGTGTGATCACATTTTTGGTTATTATTATTATTGGTCATAATTAGGTAGAGTTGGTATCTACATATAGAGTTTGTTTCCTAGGTTGTATTAGGTGGTTAGATCTACTTGGATTTGAGATATTCTCACCAACCAGATACTTCCAAGAATGATGTGAGGTTGAGATATTTGCTCAACTGTATAGATTGCATGATCAAGGTAGTTTTTCTATCTTGAAACAAAACTTGTTGTATTTATATGTGTACAATTAGATTGATTGTATAGAGCACTCAACATATTGTTTGATATGTGTAAATAATATATTAAATTATACATTTGTGATGATTAATCAGTGCTAAAATTGGTTTTATGGTTGCAGTTTCATAGTGTTGATAAAATTGGTTTTATGGTTGCAGTTTCATAGTGTTGATAGAGGACTTCTATTTTAGAAGAAAATAAGGGAAGAAGGAATTGTGTATATATGATCATGTTCAGTGTTCTAATCATTTCATTAGTCAAGAAGCTCAGATAATGATAGAGTTACTCTCCTCCTCACTGGTGTTGACTATGATGATGAAGCCTTAAACTAGTGAATCTCTAAAGTATCAGTCAGTCAAGTCAAGCAAATGGAATCAGACTCACCACTCTTCAATACAACCATGGCCCATAATAAAAGAAATAAAGAAAATAATTCAAATTAACAATTGTATCAAAGTTAGCCTAATTGGTTAGCTTTAGTGGTTGAGTATTGTAATTACAAATAGGAGGTTGCAACCCTCTAAATAAAATGTGCCTCAAATAAATATTCAAAAAATAAAAATAAAAATTTTTAAAAATAATGAAATTATCCAAAAGAAGATATTAAAAAATAAAAAAAAATTATCACAAAGTAGAAGAGGATTACATTAATAAGTTCACATAATATCACTTCATATACCCATGATCTACATATACCCATGATCTACATATACCCATGATCTACAAGATCACATTATCACATTACCAATGTGAATTGGTGAATTAGACATAACCCAAGATCACATTATCACATTAATGATGTGAATTGGTAAATTAAACACATAGATCCTTTCATACATCAAAAGCATGAAATTGCTGCACATAAATGATTAACAAATTCATACATCAAACATATGAAAATGATTAACAAATTCAAATATCAAAAATATGAAAATGATTAACAAATTCAAACATCAAAAGTATGAAATGGGTATAAATTCAAAGCCACTAAGTAACAAAATCAATGGGAAAAACTATCGTTGAGCTCACATCTATAAAAACTCATCCTCCCTTCAAGTTTTTTATCTCAAATAAATCAATATGATAAAATCAATGGGAAAAACTATCGTTGAACTCACATCTATAAAAACCCATCCTCCCTTGAAGTTGAAGTTTTTTCTCTTAAATAAGTGAATATGCTATATAGGTTTTATTTGGTAGCAGTTTATAAGATATAAAACCAAAAAGGTTTAAAGATTATAAAACAAAGTACTTGAATAGTATACCATAAACATAATTTTATTTGCCACCTCTGTATTTTAAAACTGGATGGATGAGAAAGGTAAGGATGCTCTAATATGAACATCTGAACCTAATAATGGTTCAATATTAAAACCTCGCTGATCTCAACAAACTCTACTATCGAAAAATCAAATCACCAGGGCTAGAATTTCACTAGTTAGACCGACTAAATAACGTAACTCTTACAATTGATATATATCTAGCCGGATAATAGAATCCCAACATAATAAATTAGAAGTTCTAACACAGAAGAGCATTCATCCGTGACAAGATAAACATTCAAAGGCAGCAACCTTTCCCCAAATAACATTTTTGAAAAAGGCCTCCTGAACAGTAACATTATAACAGACCACTGGAGAGTTTTTGGCTAGAATAGTATATAGGATGATAAAACTAAAGAAACTAGCATTTCTCCTGCATTGAGGGCAACTGACCTCTGTCATTTTCCTCTGCACTTCAATATTGATCGGTCCATTTTGTTCACTGATACACAATCAGCCTCAAAACAAAAATGTCATTTACGTTCTACTTTTCAACATATCAACCAATTGATATTTTCCTTCCTCTCCTTGTTTTTCAAATCGCACAGGCAATTTGTTAGGCTGGGCACGATGCCTCGCATTTCCAGGTATTTATAAAAGAAATTCTGTAAACTCTCATTCAAATCGCTACAACCCAATAAACAAAAGGTCCCATCAATAAACCCAACTTTCATATATTTAAGCCAACCCTCAAAAGGCTAAAGTTCCAAATAAAGCCCTAAAACCCCAGAAGCCTGAAAATTCAAACCCCTCAAACCCTATAAAGCCCATAAAACTTGAAAATCCAAACCCCCAAAACCCGAAGAAATCCGATACCCGAACACTAAAAACCCTTCAAACCCTGAGAAGACTAAAAAGGCGAAAAAAAAAGAGGTAAGGCATGATGATACTCACTCGAAGTCAGGTCCCTCGTACGGAACTCGATCTCCTTCATCTGATGTATTTTTCTGTGGGTGTTTGAAGGCAATGGCATCGATTATAACCTCGTCGTAATACCCAGTGCAAATAAATTCGAGGAAAGGACCTTCTCCTTTAGAAATAGTGACTGTAAAATTGACATAAAGATCACTGCCCGTGTCCTCCGGGTCAACTTCAACTTTTATATCCTCGTTACTATATTTCTTCCGCAAAATAACCGCCTGCTTGTCCAGTATGTCTTCCATTTTCCAGGGTATGGCGCCCCGGGGTTTAGCATCCTGCAAACACATTTAATACAAAGGAACCATGACTATAAGCAACTCTTCAGAGTGAGATCATAAGCTCTTAGAGGTTTTTCTTTTACTTTACCTCGGTGGTAGGGTCCGATACAAGCGCACACTGAATCTCATCTTCGAGCAGTTTCGCTAGGTTTTCGTTGGATTTCGTATAGCCAACTGAAGTAGCCGCGCGGTTGGAAACCCATGGTGTTCCCTTTATTATTTCTTTCGTGCAACGGTTTTTAAACGCGGACCCGCGGGCTAAATGGATGCAACGGTTTTGAAACGCAGACCCCAGGGCTGAATGTATGAACCAATGATGCTTTAAGGCTCTGAAAGCCTCTGGTGCTACAGAAGGGACTGCCCTGCGGACCGCATAGAACATAGACATGGCTCACACAAATTCCCCGTGAGCACCCTGGTTAGGGTTTAAGCATTTGGAGCTCTTTATCGCCCCGCTCTGGAAATTTCCGTTAGCATTGTAATTTTATATATTATATTAAGGCTTTGATCATGCCAAAAAAAATATGTATGTCTTTCATCAAAGAATAAAATAGAGCTGTTGATTAAAATAATATTTTTTAAAATATTAATGTCTTTGGTCAAAGAAAAAAACAGAGTTGTTGATTATAATAATATTTATTATGTTAGAATTAAATTAAGTATGATAAATTCTTAACCATGAATGAAATGTATATTCCAAAAGTTTAGATTTATAAATGGAAGCTTTATCATAATTGTTATCCCCTCTAACTACAATCGAGAATGATGCTTTGGAAGCCGATGCCTAGTAAATTAATGCAATTAGTGAGGACGATCTCAAAAATTTAGTTTGCATTCTCGATGGCTTCTTTTGTATTAAGTTTATTGAATTGATGATCACCTAATGATTATCGGAATGCATAAAACACTGGTGGGAGTGCTTGTGCTTATTCAAATATCGCATGGGCATTGTGGACGACACTTGTGTAGCTAGATTAAAAGTAGCGATGTTGAGAGTGGATGATTTTGAAACTAGTGATGGATATGTATCACTTGCTATGGTATTTATCAATGTTGCAAACGTGCCGTGTTATGTAATTATAGAAATTTTTGTCTTAACCAACTAATGGATTTTCATTTATATAAGAGAATGTTGAGTCGATATAGTGTTACTTGGAGGTATAAATCTCATTCGACCATACCATATATAAATGGGATAATGTGTATGTAATTATGAAAAAAAAAAATCTTAACCAACTAATGGATTCCCATTTATATATAAGAGAATGTTGAGTCGATACAGTGTTCTTTGGAGGTACAAATCTTACTCGACTATATATAAATGGGATAATGTGTATGCAATTATGGAAAAAAAATTCTTAACCAACTAATGGATTCCCATTTATATATAAGAGAATGTTGAGTCGATATAGTGTTCCTTGGAGGTACAAATCTCACTGGACTATCCCATCATCATCTTGGGAGCATGAGCCACTCTACTTTTCTTGGTTGAGGCTAGTTATGGTTCTTTGGAATGAATAGTTCCATCAAATAGCCCACCTTTCAATATAATGGAAACCACAACACTTATCTTAGAGTCAAGGTAATCTATTATCTAGAATAATTCATTAACTCTACTTAGAAAACATACTCGAAGTCCACCGAACTATTCTTGAGTGCCAAAAAATGTAGCCATCACATCCAAAATATGGTAGTATAGATCCATTGTCTTCTCATATTATGCCCTCCTTGTCTACCTAGTGTTGGGGTCAGGAAGGAGCAAATCGATTTCCCTATCAACCTGGTTATGTGGGATGCATTGTTGTTTTTTGACTATCCTTGCCTCAACCATGGTAACTTCTCTTTAAATTGCCACTGATTTGCAGGTCTTATATGTGCTTGAAAACATCTCTTTATTTGAGGATCAATACAAAGGGATTTGAACCCTTTTCCAGATCCTAGGGCTAGTTG
>SNQJ01S0010652.1:160215-183222 GCA_010110895.2 Picea sitchensis | reverse complement strand
TGATGGGATAGTCCAGTGAGATTTGTACCTCCAAGGAACACTATATCGACTCAACATTCTCTTATATATAAATGGGAATCCATTAGTTGGTTAAGAATTTTTTTTCCATAATTGCATACACATTATCCCATTTATATATAGTCGAGTAAGATTTGTACCTCCAAAGAACACTGTATCGACTCAACATTCTCTTATATATAAATGGGAATCCATTAGTTGGTTAAGATTTTTTTTTTTCATAATTACATACACATTATCCCATTTATATATGGTATGGTCGAATGAGATTTATACCTCCAAGTAACACTATATCGACTCAACATTCTCTTATATAAATGAAAATCCATTAGTTGGTTAAGACAAAAATTTCTATAATTACATAACACGGCACGTTTGCAACATTGATAAATACCATAGCAAGTGATACATATCCATCACTAGTTTCAAAATCATCCACTCTCAACATCGCTACTTTTAATCTAGCTACACAAGTGTCGTCCACAATGCCCATGCGATATTTGAATAAGCACAAGCACTCCCACCAGTGTTTTATGCATTCCGATAATCATTAGGTGATCATCAATTCAATAAACTTAATACAAAAGAAGCCATCGAGAATGCAAACTAAATTTTTGAGATCGTCCTCACTAATTGCATTAATTTACTAGGCATCGGCTTCCAAAGCATCATTCTCGATTGTAGTTAGAGGGGATAACAATTATGATAAAGCTTCCATTTATAAATCTAAACTTTTGGAATATACATTTCATTCATGGTTAAGAATTTATCATACTTAATTTAATTCTAACATAATAAATATTATTATAATCAACAACTCTGTTTTTTTCTTTGACCAAAGACATTAATATTTTAAAAAATATTATTTTAATCAACAGCTCTATTTTATTCTTTGATGAAAGACATACATATTTTTTTTGGCATGATCAAAGCCTTAATATAATATATAAAATTACAATGCTAACGGAAATTTCCAGAGCGGGGCGATAAAGAGCTCCAAATGCTTAAACCCTAACCAGGGTGCTCACGGGGAATTTGTGTGAGCCATGTCTATGTTCTATGCGGTCCGCAGGGCAGTCCCTTCTGTAGCACCAGAGGCTTTCAGAGCCTTAAAGCATCATTGGTTCATACATTCAGCCCTGGGGTCTGCGTTTCAAAACCGTTGCATCCATTTAGCCCGCGGGTCCGCGTTTAAAAACCGTTGCACGAAAGAAATAATAAAGGGAACACCATGGGTTTCCAACCGCGCGGCTACTTCAGTTGGCTATACGAAATCCAACGAAAACCTAGCGAAACTGCTCGAAGATGAGATTCAGTGTGCGCTTGTATCGGACCCTACCACCGAGGTAAAGTAAAAGAAAAACCTCTAAGAGCTTATGATCTCACTCTGAAGAGTTGCTTATAGTCATGGTTCCTTTGTATTAAATGTGTTTGCAGGATGCTAAACCCCGGGGCGCCATACCCTGGAAAATGGAAGACATACTGGACAAGCAGGCGGTTATTTTGCGGAAGAAATATAGTAACGAGGATATAAAAGTTGAAGTTGACCCGGAGGACACGGGCAGTGATCTTTATGTCAATTTTACAGTCACTATTTCTAAAGGAGAAGGTCCTTTCCTCGAATTTATTTGCACTGGGTATTACGACGAGGTTATAATCGATGCCATTGCCTTCAAACACCCACAGAAAAATACATCAGATGAAGGAGATCGAGTTCCGTACGAGGGACCTGACTTCGAGTGAGTATCATCATGCCTTACCTCTTTTTTTTTCGCCTTTTTAGTCTTCTCAGGGTTTGAAGGGTTTTTAGTGTTCGGGTATCGGATTTCTTCGGGTTTTGGGGGTTTGGATTTTCAAGTTTTATGGGCTTTATAGGGTTTGAGGGGTTTGAATTTTCAGGCTTCTGGGGTTTTAGGGCTTTATTTGGAACTTTAGCCTTTTGAGGGTTGGCTTAAATATATGAAAGTTGGGTTTATTGATGGGACCTTTTGTTTATTGGGTTGTAGCGATTTGAATGAGAGTTTACAGAATTTCTTTTATAAATACCTGGAAATGCGAGGCATCGTGCCCAGCCTAACAAATTGCCTGTGCGATTTGAAAAACAAGGAGAGGAAGGAAAATATCAATTGGTTGATATGTTGAAAAGTAGAACGTAAATGACATTTTTGTTTTGAGGCTGATTGTGTATCAGTGAACAAAATGGACCGATCAATATTGAAGTGCAGAGGAAAATGACAGAGGTCAGTTGCCCTCAATGCAGGAGAAATGCTAGTTTCTTTAGTTTTATCATCCTATATACTATTCTAGCCAAAAACTCTCCAGTGGTCTGTTATAATGTTACTGTTCAGGAGGCCTTTTTCAAAAATGTTATTTGGGGAAAGGTTGCTGCCTTTGAATGTTTATCTTGTCACGGATGAATGCTCTTCTGTGTTAGAACTTCTAATTTATTATGTTGGGATTCTATTATCCGGCTAGATATATATCAATTGTAAGAGTTACGTTATTTAGTCGGTCTAACTAGTGAAATTCTAGCCCTGGTGATTTGATTTTTCGATAGTAGAGTTTGTTGAGATCAGCGAGGTTTTAATATTGAACCATTATTAGGTTCAGATGTTCATATTAGAGCATCCTTACCTTTCTCATCCATCCAGTTTTAAAATACAGAGGTGGCAAATAAAATTATGTTTATGGTATACTATTCAAGTACTTTGTTTTATAATCTTTAAACCTTTTTGGTTTTATATCTTATAAACTGCTACCAAATAAAACCTATATAGCATATTCACTTATTTAAGAGAAAAAACTTCAACTTCAAGGGAGGATGGGTTTTTATAGATGTGAGTTCAACGATAGTTTTTCCCATTGATTTTATCATATTGACTTATTTAAGAGAAAAAACTTGAAGGGAGGATGGGTTTTTATAGATGTGAGCTCAACGATAGTTTTTCCCATTGGTTTTGTTACTTAGTGGCTTTGAATCTATACCCATTTCATACTTTTGTGTTTGAATTTGTTTATCATTTTCATACTTTTGATATTTGAATTTGTTAATCATTTTCATACTTTTGATGTATGAATTTGTTAATCATTTTCATACTTTTGATGTATGAATTTGTTAATCATTTATCTGCAACAATTTCATACTTTTGATGTATGAAAAGATTTGTGTGTTTAATTTACCAATTCACATCATCAATGTGATAATGTGATCTTGGGTTATGTCTAATTCACTAATTCACATTGGTAATGTGATAATGTGATCCTATAGATCATGAGTATATGAAGTGATATTATGTGAACTTATTAATGTCATCCTTTTCTACTTTGTGATCATTTTTTTTATTTTTATTTTTTATTTTTTGAATATCTTCTTTTATGTCGAGACAATTTTATTATTTTTTTAATTTTTATTTTTTGAATATTTATTTGAGGCACATTTTATTTAGAGGGTTGCAACCCCCTATTTGTAATTACAATATTCAACCACTAAAGCTAACTAACTAGGCTAACTTTGATACAATTGTTAATTTGAATTATTTTCTTTATTTCTTTTATTATGGGCCATGGTTGTATTGAAGAGTGGTGAGTCTGATTCCATTTGCTTGACTGACTGATACTTTAGAGATAAATTGTCTATTAAAATTTCTAGATGGTTCCATTTTCACATGTGGTTCATCAATGAGATGAAGAAGGAAATCAAGAATAAAAAACTAATAGAGAAATTAAATAGCATATTCACTTATTTAAGAAAAAAAACTTAGGGAGTATGAGTTTTTAGGACAATCTTCGTCACTAGTTTAAGGCTTCATCATCAGAGTCAGCACCAGGGAGGAGGAGAGTAACTCTATCATTATCTGAGCTTCTTGACTAATGAAATGATTAGAACATTGAACATGCTCATATATACACAATTCCTTCTTCCCTTATTTTCTTCTGAAATATTTATGACTTTAGAAGTCCTCTATCAACACTATGAAATTGCAACTATAAAACCAATTTTAGCACTAATTAATCATCACAAATGTATAATTTAATATATTGATGCATAATTTAATATATTATTTACACATATCAAACAATATGTTGAGTGCTCTATACAATCAATCTAATTGTACACATATAAATACAACAAGTTTTGTTTCAAGATAGAAAAACTACCTTGATCATGCAATCTATCCAGTTGAGCAAATATCTCAACCTCACATCATTCTTGGAAGTATCTGGTTGCAGAGAATATCTCAAATCCAAGTAGATCTAACCACCTAATACAACCTAGGAAACAAACTCTATATGTAGAGACCAACTCTACCTAATTATGACCAATAATAATAATAACCAAAAATGTGATCACACCTAAGACAAGTAGGAATTACATATTCCAACACTTCGTTAAGGTATGCAACAAATGCTCCACTATGAATCAAAGAACCTATTGATTAGAAAGGTCTATCTCTAGTCCATCCTGATACTTTCATCTCGTACCTTGATCATAAATACATCACCACTTTGTCAAAGTCCATAAAAAGGAACAACCATCTGTTACACATAAAATTTCCTCACTTCGATAATGTTACATCCTCATTGTCGTAAGTGTCACACTTTTGTCGCACGTGTCGTAAGTGTCGCATTCTCGTCATGTAAGTGTCGCATTGCAAATGACACCTTGGAAACACTTGATACAACCCCTAAAGCATGTTATAAGAAGAAGCCACATCATTTGGTAGTCGAAACAAAGTGATTTTCTATGAGAAATGGTCATCTTGACAACTTTTGGAAGATCAACACTTCCCTGCTTATATGCAGGGAGCGCTGATGCTCTTTGTCTATATAGAAAAGAGCGTTGAAGCGTTATGTTTTTTCATTGTAAGGGAGCATCGAATTGGTTGAGAAAATCTTGCGATAAATCCCCTTTTTCTCTAAGGACATCTATGGATGGATCGAGTTGGTTTGGCTCGAATCTAACCCTCAGGCTGCATCTATAAGGGAGATGTCACAACTAATGGAGTCATATCCTCAACTAATTCCAAATATAACCAAAGTGGTTGAGCCTCTCAAAGCCTATAAATGGAGGCATTCTCATGGTAAACAAGGAGGAGAAATAATCAATAGAGCATTGTTATTCTGATCGTGGATCTTTCGAGCAAAGGATTGGACAAGGAGGACTTGGAGAAGTTGCAACATCATCTGAAGATTGTAAGTGTCTCTTTAAAGTTCTCATCAATATTCTTGGCCTATTTTCTTCTAATATGTGTTTGCATGTATTTATCTATGTTTGTTTTAATCGTTCATAGATAGATCAATTTTGTCTAATCCATTAGAGTAGGAGATAGTTGTTTTTATTTTTGTCATCCATCACAGGTACTATTCGAGACTCGTGGATTGGAGCAATGTGGACAAACTTCAAAAGTGAGGTACATCATAATATCCCTCTTACTCGCTTTTTCGACGGGCATAATTATTCTATAGGAATGGTAGTTTACAAAGGTATTTTTCTGTCTCGGTAGAGGGGTCTGTACTCCGAGGGAAGATTCAGTTTTTTGTTCTTTCCTTGGTTTGTCCCTACCTTTTGTCTATATTTAGATCTTAATTGTTGATTTGATCTATCCTTACATATTATCATCTTTGGTAAGTTTTCTTACAGAGTCTCTGATCGAATTTCCTTGAGTTTTTGAGTTTTTGGGTTTTTTCCAATATTTGTCTCAGGACTAGTGCCCTCTCTAGTTAAAGTCAGAGCATTGATAGCCAGATCAATGCTCCCCCATGGTGTATTAGGGAGTGTTGTAGCGCTCTAGTACCTTGATATCCAGAGCGTCGATTTTTCTTGCTTTTGAAAAATTGTTGACTGTTTGCTTACTGGGTACAGTCCTTTGATATTCCTCTTTGGTTCAGATCCTATTCTGTCAGATCTTGTTTTATATTTGACTTAAAATTTTTTATTTTCATTCTTTTAGTCTTTATTGGGTTTGTCTTTCCTTACTACAAAATCGACCATTTTCTTCTAAAACTCTCTTTTCGATTATCCGATTGATTAGAGGCTTTCAGAAGGGAAGTTATTGATCTTAGCATTTTTCTCTTTGTATTTGATCCCTTACTCAATTTTGAAAGGCTATTAAGTCTAATTTGTTTTTCTTTTTGGTGTTTTTCTTTGAGTGGAAAACTTGTTCTTCTTTTAGTTTCTTATTGACTGTTGAGAGTGTCTTTGTTTGTGTTATTTTGCTCATTCTTTTTCAAAATCACTGTAGTGAAGTCATTTTTCATTATTAGTGAAAGTAAGAAGCATAAGACAAACTTTTCAATTTACATTTGCAATCAAACAAAGAAATACTTGTATGCACTGGTTTTGAATATTGGAAAGGTTTTCTTTATAATTTGGAATTTGTTAGAATTCTTTTTGAGAACGAAATAACATAAAAATTTTCATTCTTGAGTGCTTGTTAGTGAAAGAAAAGAAACTCATCTCCTTCCCATAGCTAGAATTTCATTGAAAAGAAAGTTTGTATCTCATTATTTTCATATTTTTGGAGTCGAGTATCAAACATCATCAGTTTTACTTTCATTCACCTTTGTGTAACGAACAACCATAAGAATGAACGCTAATTAAAATAAAACTAGAAACTTTTTATTTTTAAGATCTTTACACCAACACTAAACTAGGACTAGAGCTTTGGAATAGGCTATGAGAATAACTCTCCAAAAAATTCAAGACGAACTCAGAATCTTGTGATAGGGAGAGTAAATCTAACTTTCATATAATCATATCTAGGAAACCCCTCTCACATAGGGGTTACGCACAAGGTCGCGCTCGGGAGAGAAACAAAGATTATCCCTTTGAGGGTTAATTGTTCGTAGCAGTACGATCGTATATTGGGGGTTCTTCTTGAGGTTCAATTGTCTTCATTTTTTCTCAGAGCTTCGTGAATTTTGAATCTGTTCAGGGTCCTCTAGATTTTACCTGTCCACTTGTCCTCAGTTCTCTTGAAGGATTCCAGACTTGATATCCTTCCCATACGTTCAAACTCGACTATAAACTGTATCCGTCCAGAGGCTGACTGCGAGTTGGTATCCTTAGTAGCCACAATATTTAGGGTCCTTACACGAGGTGATGATGAAGGGAAGTCTTCGTTGTACCTGTAACAGATGTTGGTCAAACTCACTCGGGCTCCTTGAAGGGTAACCCATGGGTAAAATCATGAGGAAGCTTGCACCAAGGTGTAATTTTGTTAAGCGGGTCGCCAACATAATTGATCCACCCACTCATATCCTAGCCCCTTCTCACTTTGATCACGCGATGTTGGATTTCAATACAACTAATATGTTCATTGAGAGAAGGCATTCTTTGGTTGTTGGTCTTCTATATTTTTTAGCTTGTTTGTTTTCTTTGAGTTGTCTTAAAAAATTGGTACTGTGGCCAAAAAAGTTCTTCGTAGATCACGTAGGATGCAAGGGTTACCTTCAGAAATATATGAACCCTTACCTCCTAACTCACCTGAAGAAATTTTCAATGGTTGAGAACCATTCAAACATTGGGATTGTTGCTACTCCTTTGCTATCAAATCTCGAGAGAGCCTTAGTTATGGTTGAGGAAGGCACCCTTCCTGTCAACCCCAATTTGCAAGTGTCTCTCGATCCACTCCTTGTCCGATTGGATTCCTCAGGTAACATTATAGTAGAATATTCTATCACTTATTGTCAAGTCCATATAATCAGTTAGATATGGAACCAATACAACTGAATTTTAATGAAGAATACACTACCCATGTCAGTTCTACTGAAATGGTATATCCACATCAAACTCATGTTCGTTCTATATGGAGAACTCCATCGAGACAATACATTTATTAAATTTTTTATTTTAGCCAACCAACTTTTGACCCTCCGCATGCCTCTAATACCACCGGTGCATAGGCATGACTGTCAGGTCAACCCATTGTTCATCCCATCAGACCAATAGTTAATATTGCTACTGCTTCAGGGAAAGTTCACAGTGAAACAAGAGCTGTGTTACCAAGTCAGTTGCAAAGTACCTTGACCATTACACCTTATATCCCTCTTCAAACTACAATTACGTATACTCCATAGAATCTTGTTGGGACATATTCACATCACAGAATGAAAAAACCTGCCACACAACTGAACCCAATTGTCGGTCAAATCCCTATCAGGGTGAAACCTTCCTCCAACATGAAAATATCGACTGTGGGGAAACCCTCTCTTACCGGTCATACCCCAGTTGTTACCCAATCAATAAAAGGGGGACAACCTCAACCTTCATACACCGAAAACCCCCCACAATCCTAGGGACCACCCCAAGGAGGTCAATTCCACCAACCACATTAGGGAGGGCCATCAAACACCAACTCACAAGGAGGAATCCCAAATCCAAATCCTTCTGGACTATATTATGGACAACCTTTCTCGGGAGTCCCGAATCCCACTTGGATTCCTCAAGGTCAATCGTCTTTTCCTCCCCAAGGGCCAAATCCTTACCCTCCTCAGGGTCAACCTAATTACCCCCTTCAAGGTTAACTTGGCTACCTTCCTCAAACGAACTATCCTCCCTTGGGTTACACTAGTTATCCTCCCTAGGGGAAAATGGATTTTCTCTCTCCTTTTATGCACATTCCTCAACAGATAAATCCTACTTTTGCTAGTCAAGAACAACATCATATGGGAGGGCCTGCTGGCTACAACTATCCACCTCAACCAGTTTATGACCCTACTGGTGTCCCTATGCCACACAAGTATCATCCACAGGTCAATCGATAGCTACCGTTCTTAGCCACTCTAGATCTACTAGATCTGTCAAGATTGAAAAATGATCCCATATTACATTCTCCGTTTTGGCCAGTTATTCCTGCTAAATTGTCTTCCGATATACCAAAATTTGACGGTAAACCTGGTGAAGACCTTAATAACCACGTTATGAATTTTCATCTATGGTGTTCATCAAATTCACTCATGGATGATTCTATCCAGTTACATATTTTCCAGCGTACACTTACGGGTGTAGTGGTTAAATGGTACATTGAATTACAACGCAAAACTTTTCAAGATTTCAATTCACTTGCTATGGATTTTCTAAGACACTTCCAATTACCTATCCGCTATGAAGCTTGCACAAAAATTTTGACTTCCCTTCGTCAGACCAACTTCGTACATATCTCTGATCATATTCATGAGTGGAGACGATGAAAACGGTTGATCAAAGAAACCATTCCTCACCAATTGTTGGCTAAATGGTTCACCAAATATCTCTTGCCTCCAATCACTCGTGACGTAGCCATGGGTGGTTTCGTTACAGAAGAGGAATCCAATTCCCATGCCCATTATCTGGACTTGGTTTATTCCCAATTCGGTAATTTGTATGAATTGATTCCAAACACTCCCCGTCCATCAATCGATCCATCAAAACCATCCTCCATCGCTCACGCAAATGGAGTTATCAGTTCTGTCAAAACCGAGTCTAGTTCACACTCAACCGGCATGACTAATCATTCAATCACTGCCCTCGCTACCAGATCAGCTTCACTCCCATTAAATTCCCCCCGAATTAAATATTCAAGGTGAATGCAGTTTAATCTGCTTCTCCACCATAGTGTGGGGGAAAGAATAAAACTAAAAATAAACCAAAGAAAAATAGTAATCAAACCGAAAATGTAAAAACACAAACATGACCAAATGTTACTGAGAAACAACCACAACATAAACTGAAATTTCCATGTCTCATTTGTGGTGACGATCACTACACGTGAGATTGTCCTCATCGGGACGAAGTTGCCAAGATTTTTAAAGGAAATTCTCAACCCGTTGTACTGACACATCCTTTTCCATAGCAGTAGTCAATGGTTGCACACGCTCCTGCACCTCCGACAAGAGGCAATCCAAATCATCCTCCTAACGAGGAAGCTTCATTGAGTGCACACATTTACATGTTTAATGGGATAAATTTGACTACTCACACTACGACATATGCCACACCTCCAGGTAAACCTTTAAGTAAAAAGTGACTACTAGTACTACACCGGATCCACCACCTACTATAGTTACACCTCCATCTTGTTCACTCCAAATTGAGAAACCTAACTTTGAATCCATTCTACGCCATCCCAAGAGCATAATTTGAAAGTTGATTTTCAATCCAAACTCGTGTGTTGCTCAAAACTACAACATCATTGAAGATTTGGGTCAAGCACCTTGCACTATGTTAGCTCTTGAAGTTCTACAACACTTCCCTACCCAATGTAGGATTCTCTTGGCAACCATCGAAGATATAGATCCTAAGTCATCAAACACTCTCACATTTAACATGGATAATTTTAAATCACAACTCTCTCACCAATTGGCTTTCTAGATCAATGTCGTTGTCCATAATCAACATATTCATCGTACGATCTTGGACGAGGGGGAATCCACATGCATCATGTCCCTGGATTACTGGAAATTCCTTAAATCACCTGGTCTCAATCAATCTCCCACCATGTTACACACTTTTTTATGGACGAGGTTTCCAACCTCACAGATTATTACAATCCTTAGCCGTTCAATTGGGAGGAAACATTGTTCTGTCGATGTTGAAGTAGTCCATTCCCCCCTCGATTATAACTTGTTGATAGGGAGAAGTTGGTTCTATGCTATGACTTTCGTTGTTTCATCATTTTTTTGATGTGTCCAATTCCCTCATCAAGGTAAAATTGTGACCATCGACCAATTATATTACTGCACCCCCAATGCCCACACTCAAACGACCAACGACATTCCTTTTCTAGGAGACTCAAAAATCATTTATGAAAGTGTTGGGGTAGGACTCTTGAAATATTATTCACTCATGGGTACTTTCCCTACAACTCTTCCTCCCACTATGCAACACATTTCCATGATCAATATGATATTGACTATGGAACATCAGTCCTTTGAATCATCTGATCCATGGATCATTCCTAGTCCCTTATAATTTTATACACTAGGTGAAACCATGCCACTTATTCCTTTAGAGGTTGAATACGATGCTATCTAGTCTACCTCTCCTTCATCGGATGACCAACATCTGCTGGCATCTACAACTTATTCGTTACCATCCTGGTTAGATTCCCTATCCTCTACTTTTGACTACATCGTACATATTTTTCCATATGATGAATCTATTATGGAAATGCTTAGCGTCGAGGAGGTACCATGGGATGACAACCACCATTGTTCGTCCTTTCTGCCTAGTTTGGATGACATAGAGAAAGACATTTTATCTATATTTCCTAGTGATATCGTCTATTCTCCCCAAACTCCAATACTCACTCAAGATACCATCTCCGAGGGGAATTTGGGTAATATATCTTCCATGATTACGGTCGACATATCCATTAAAAAAGGTATTGTGGAAAAAATACAACTAGGTGCAAACTCTTCAGCTGAAGAAGTTGAAACTTATACTGCCTTGTTCAAAGAATTCGCGACATCTTCTCCTTGAGATATAAATAAATGTTAAGGGTCGATCCATCAATTTTTGTGCATGAAATAAAAACTTAACAAGGAGTTAAACCTGTGAGACAAAAACTTTGCTCGGTCCATCCTAAAATGACCGTGACAATCAAGGAAGAAGTAGAATTTTTTTTGAAATATGGTTTTATTTACCCTTTCCCTTTGATCGAATGGGTTTCCATCATCGTTCTAGTCACCAAGAATCAAGGAACTATTTGTGTTTGTGTCGATTATCATGTTTGTGCTGGAAGCATCATTTTCTCTTTCATGGATGGATTTTCTGGCTATAACCAGATCAATATTCTATTGGCTGACCAACAAAAAAAAAATTCATCTTCCCTTGGGAGACTTTTTCTTATCAAAAATTACCATTTGGCCTTAAAAACGCTGGATCCACTTTTCAGTGGGCCATGTCATATGCATTCCATGATATCAAACATATTGTTGAACCCTACCTCGATGAATTACCCTCTCACTCGTATCTTCGACAAGACCACATTGGTCACCTACGAGCCATCTTTCTTCGATGTTGGTTTTACAACATCCGTTTGAACCCCCATAAATGCATCTTCGTTGTCAAATCGGGACGACTCCTCGGATTCGTAGTCTCCAAAGACGGGATTAGGGTGGATCCTTTGAAAGTCAAAGCCATTCTTTCTTTACCTCCTCCTAATAACCTCACTCAACTGCAAATTTTGCAAGGGAAACAAAACTTTATTCGCTGCTTCATTTGCAATCACGTCGAAATCACTAAAGGATTCATGAGATTGTTGCAGAAATATGCCCCTTTCATCTGGGATGCCACCGCTCAATACTCATTCGATGCTCTTAAGCATGCCTTAACAAACACACCTCTTTTTCATCCCCCAAATTATGCAAGAGATTATATCCTTTATTTGGTTGCCTCTACTTCCACTATCACTATGGTGTTAGTCCAAGAGGATAATGATGCACCAAACATGTGATATATTATTTGAGAAAAAATCTATCAGGTCCTGAACTCCGATATTCACATGTCGAAAAGTTGGCTTTGGAAACAATTATTGTCGTCCAGATATTTCTCCCTTACATTATGTTATGCACTACCATGGTCATCGCAGACTTGAACCCCATGTACCACATCTTGATTTGTCAAGTACTTGGGGGAAAATATTCCAAATGGATCATTATTCTCCAAGAATTTGATCTCGAGTTCGCCAAATCCAAGGCTAAGAAATTGTTGGTTTTTGTCCAGTGATTATCTCCCTAATGAATCCATGTTCCTTATTAGTATGTCTGATCCTTGGTATGGGTATATTCTTCTCTATCTCCAAACCCCACGTTTTCAGCCTAGTATTTCACGTGGTGAACAACGTCACATCAAACACCACTCAAAACGTTACCTCATCATTGAAGACACCTTGTACCATTGTGGCATCGATACTGTCCTCTGACGTTATTTAATTCATGAAGAGGCTGAAAAATCTTTGAATGAATGTAACCTTGGAGCTTGTGGCAGTCGTCTTTCTGGGATGGCTACATCCCAAAACATTCTACATGCCGTTTATTTTTGGCCTTCCATATTAAAATATTGCATTGAAGCTATTAAAAAATGCCCACCCTGTTAGATCTTTCAGAGGAAAGCATGTAACCACCCAACACCACTTCATCCTATTGTCGTCGCCGACCCCTTTGAAAAATGACACATTTATTTTATGCAATGCAAGCCTACCTGGGCACGGTTATATCATCGTTGTCGTCGATTACTTCACTAGATGGGATGAGGCTATGCCTACATTTCTTAACGATGGTTGCACTGCAACACGTTTTGTGTTCAACCACATCATCACTCGATTTGATGTCCCACAAGCTATCGTAAATTATCATGGATCCCATTTCTAGAACCAGATGATGGGTGAATTGTGCACCAAGTTAGGTTTTCTCCATGAAAAATCATCCCCCTACTATCCTCAAACCAATGGAAAATTTGAATCCATCAACAAAGTCTTGAATACCATGCGTCAATGCATGGTGGGAATGAACAAAACCTTGGCACTTGCAGCGCTTCTTCGCACTCTGGGCTTATCAAACTTCAGTTAAAACTGCAACTAGATTTACACCCTTCTAGTTGGTATATGGGATAGAAACGATATTACCAATCGAATGCGAGATTCCTTATGTAACATCCTTGGCCCTCCAGAGAACAGGTAATGCTACCATGCAAAACTTACATCTTATATAATATATATGCATAATAATGAATTTAACACATTTAACATAGAGTTACTGCCATCATACAAACTTAAATAGAATTAACAACAATCCATACATGCAACAGAATACATGAAAACACACAAGCATCACAAAACATGAATAAAATACATAATTAAGCACAAAAATGATACTTATCTTTTGTTTGGAGTAAATCCACCAATTGCGTGCAGACCTTCCACGAACCTCCCAGACTTAGACCACGTTACTCATTACTCTCAGCAGTAGGTCACCCCTGAGCTGGGACTAAACTCCACCGGGCAAGGGAATTCTAGGCTTGGCAAGGACAACAAGGAATTTTCACAAGGCAACAGGAAGGATCTTTTATCCCAGGATCCACTTACGCCCACAACTCACAGACCCTCATTCCCCACACGCCTGCTCCACCCCAGGAGAGTACACATTCACTACTACAATTCCATCGGCCATTACACCTCCCTTACCTTGGGATTCAACAACAGGCTGGACCAGAAGTCTCAAAGTACTGTAGCTGCTACGGGACTCCCTTCCATGAGAAATCACTTCCCAACACTCTCTCTCACCTAGGAGAGCTGCTCACAGGCCTGAAAACCTGCTTCTTCAATTCATATCCTCAGCAATACTGCAACAACATTCAACTAGCATACGGGTGACAGTAGCAACAAGAAATAGTTATGGACACCAAAAATGGCAACAACCTAACGCTAAGACACAACACGGCTCAGGCGAACACAAGGCAGCAACCCCAAATGGTTAAGTCACAAACTCGGATTTGTAGTGTGGATAAACCTAGGTTCACAGGACACACAGGTCGAGTTTTCCCTCCCCGACTGGTTTCTTAGATCTGCGAGGTTATGCAAAGGGAAAACGCAAAGGCCTTAACGAGTTAGACAACATATGGGAAATGGCAAGTGAACCCCCTTCTCGTGAGAGGTTTTCTCAACTGTGCATAGGTAAAAAGAGGTCGACATACGAGACCAATGAGTTCAGGCGGAGGATGGAAGAATGGACTCGCGAACTCATGTGGAGGATGGCCGAATGACCAATGAACTACCAACATGATTTGACTCACAGGTTACNATGATCCCAGGTCGACACTTGTCTTCCTGGAGCCGCATGCGCTCCATTTAGCCTATGTCCTCAGCTACCAGGAACTTAGGATAAAAAGACATATTATGTCCACCTTAGTTTCCAGGAAATAATATTAAAATATTATTCCTCTAGAGGTAAGCCCCTAGGCCCAAATACTTAGCCCCCTCCTTTGCCCAACCTTGTGGAAGCTTAGTCCCCCATCACTCTTTCTTCGTGGTCGGTCTACACACAACGATGTTTTTATATTAACAAAGTGCATAATTACATGTACAAAACAGTCTCCTAGCCTTTAACACTTAGGCTCTCTGGCCTACTTGCACATAAGCTTACCATCTTACAATTGCTCGGCTCAGCAATCTACAAAACATGTTTACAATACATAGATATAACTGGGGCTCGTCCTTGGGGTATTACAATCCTCTCCCTTTATTTTTGCACTGTCCTCAGTGCAACTTACTTACACATATATAATTAAACAATTCTTCAAAAGATCCAAGCTTTAGCTATTGGAAGCCCATTATCCAACTTTACTTTCAAGCACCAATTATGGTATCCATACTGCAACTGAAACTCAATTGCTCTATTCCATAGAGTTACTTCAGGAAATCATTTAGCTTATTGTTCTTTGTTACATGCTTCAATCAAACCTCATTGAAAGCACTGAATGGTTGTAGATCCACGATGTTCCATCCATTGATAAAATCTTAATAGTTCTATGAATCCACAGATGTAAACACTCTGCTCGTACACCTATTCATTCAGAAGTAACATTAGAACATACATGCAATTCTAATAACATTATAACCTGTATACGAATTATGAGATACATAGCATACAATGAATAGAGAATTTATACTTATCTTTTGATTGAGAAGACTTCTATCTCAACATGGTCTAAGCCAAGGTACCAAACCCCAACAACATTCCAACCAACGGTGTCTCTTCCCCACATGCATGTCCCACCCCAGGAGTGTGCACCTTCACTGTCACATAGTCCATCGGTTTTTACACCCCTCTTTCCTTGGGCTTCAGCAACAGGTCGGACCAGAAGTCTTAGAGAACCGTGGCTCAAGGAGTTCCAACTTTCCTCAGAGGTATCCAATCAACATCTTCGTCGAGCTACTATTTGTAGTCAACATTCTAACTTTTATGAACATCATCTCATCTGCATCACCCACATGCAGTTATCATGAGAAAACATAAAAGAATTCATTTAGGAACTCCAATTAGTTCAAAAGGGAATTCATTTTTTTCCCCAAAACATGAAATTCTATTTCAAAATTCATCTTGGTTGTTGCCATATTATGAATGCAACCATCCTTGTGGTTTTCCACAGGTACCAAACTGCATACCATTTTTCTTGTAATGCTTCATCTTGCATACAACCAAGAAATTGTCAGTATTTGTTGTACATCATAATTCAATTGAAATATGTACAAAATATTATGCAATGATCTTAGAATTTCATTCACCTAGCAATTCAATCACAATTACCCAACAATTAATAAATTAGAATGACTCGTCATTCTATGCATATGCATGTTCACAGTAATATCTGTAAGTTCGTTACTTCTTTTTCTGAACAAAAAAATTTCCTGTAGTCAATGCTTATGTGACTACTTAACTTGCAACTTTCATGTTGCAATGTCTAACACCTCCCTGATATGTCCTCAACTTCATGAGTTAACAACATTTTAGTTGTTAGTAACAATTATTTCCATGTAATAATATATATGCATGTACTTACAAAACACATTCAATCAATGCATTTAGTATACAATTCTATCACTTACTATGCATGAGTACAATTCTCAATGCATACTTATTCAGTGCACCCTGCATCTAATTACATAATTCTCTTTATCTCAGTCATGTATCTCACCATCTATAAGTTGGAATTCTGGCGAATGTGTTGACACATTCTCCACACACTTCCTATTGTCTTCCCAATTAAGTGGATTCCTTCATTTTCGACCCGAACACTACACCAAGAATATAATTCGGTGGTGTTCATTAGTGTTAGCAAAAATGTTGCAGTCCAAGTTTTATTTAAAGGTAGGAAGATTTTAGTACCTATCTGGCTCATAACCTTTCCATATCCGTACCTTGCCATATCCAACCCTGTCCTAGTCTCATACATGACTAGATTACTGGCATTCATTCCTATAACAAGTTCTTATCTTTTAATTCTTTGGTTATTACTCCATAACCAAATTAACATGACATTCTACTATGTCAATGTGTGCATTCAGAAGCTAAAAAGATTTGAATTAATACAGGCCTCCAGCCTTTATCACATCCAGCGGTAAGAATTCAATAATATAATAATGTGATTTTATAAAATAACTCTGGCCGAGGAAATTCTTACCTAAATTTCCTTTCAGCAATTATGCAAAAAAAGTAATAAAAACTCATATTTGCATGACTGCCATTAATAAATTTTATACTACTTGAATGTCTGATCGTAGTAGAAGATTTTGTGCTTCTTTTATCAAACTTATAACAAACACTTCAACTCTTTGTTTCTTCCCTCCTTATGCAACAACATCACCAACAACACTTAAAAAAATGAAAGCATTCTTTCCTCTGAGTGACCCAACAAGCCATAACATACTTGTTGCCACAGAAATTGCAACATCTTCTTTCTCCCTACAAAACTTTTCCTTGTCGATCCCAGAAGTCTACAATTCTTTCCAGATTCCTGGATATTTCTAAATGTTGAGTTGGATTGACTCTTCGGGCCTTTTCTAGACCCCTATTAATCTTACACAGGTCCCCTTTCCTTCTGTGTGCAAGTCCTAATAGACCTGCAGGTTATTCCTGCGCGCTTCCAAAACTCCAAATTTTAGGTGCTAACCCCTTTTTCATTATCCCTTTCCTTCATATGGCCCTGGGCTATGACCTCATGGAAAATTGTGATTGCAGGCATGGGAAAGAGTGGTTTTAGGCTAACCCGATTTTCGCCCCGCAATTCACCTCCAACTACCATGTATCACTTTTTTAAACCGTGGTATAAATTGCGGCCCACTCTCAGATTTTTAACATCCGAGCAAGTCCTGGCCCTGCAATCCAACTCGTCCGTCGATCTCCAATCCCTTGGAGATTATCCGTGATCAATGGATGCTATCTATCCTCCCTTTCTACCTTCTTTCCTCCTTCCACACGCGATCACATATCTACACGATCTGTCGACACATAGCTCCATTCCAAATCAATGGCTATGGTTGATTCCGGCTCTCCGGCCCTTAGGAGTTTCAACTCTCAACTATCTTCTTTTCCTCGTATGACAATCTTCTGGAGTGGAATATCTATTGACACTTGTCCTCAACAATTGGATGGTTCTTATGAACTCCGTCTCTTCGGCCTTTGATAGTTCTCACGTCTCCACACACAAATCTCCGGAGTGAATTTTTCTGGAGTGACAGATCTTCTACTACCCATCCTCTCCAAATCAACGACTGGGATTCTCTTCGAAACTTCGGCTCTTTCCGAGCAAGACCAAATCAACAGTCCTTCGACCTCCTCCTCGATCAACAATCGATATCTCCTTCATAACTTCGATGCTTTCATCCTTTGATTTCCTGCAGAGTTCTCCGTACCTGGAGTTCCAGATCTGGCACCACACATCCAATTTCAGATCAACAACCAAGATTTACTTCGGTTGTTTCTCTTCCTCCTTGTCCACAAACTTCTAAAGTTGTGGATCTTACGACACCTATCCTCCTTGATGATGGACTGTCCCAAATCACTTCGGGACTTCGACAAGTCCACTACTCTTGCGCACACAAGGGTTAAGTCTTGTGCGCTTACCTTCAGATCCAACGGTTGTTGGTCTTTCACACTTAGACCTAACGAATGGGATCTGTTCCTCTCCTCTACGCTTCCTTTGTTCTATTGGACGCTGATCTAATGGTCCAGGCTCCTCCCCACAACCGATTTGACGGCTGTTGTCGATCCTCCTCCTGAGCTTTTGACTTATTCCGCCTTGGAATATTTTGTCAGTGTTCAAAGGCTTTAGCCTTTGACCTTTCTCCTGCGAGTTTGCCTCCTGGATCTCGTATTCACTCTTGTAAGCGTTATCTCTTCTCATATTTAGGACTTAGAATGAGTCCATCTCCCACACACTCCTTGCGTTATCTCTTCTGATCTTTTCGATTTACTCAGTCTCCTAAGGGTTGGGACCCTTCTGTTTCCTTTCAAAGGAAAACTTCATGCCCTCCTGGCAACCTTCTGCTCAAAGCACACCTTGCTAAGCATTTTCTACAGAGTGTTCAACAACTCTGTGAGTATCTTCCTCTGATACTCTTCTCCCTGAACTCGACAAAGAGTTCTCTCTATGCACACTTACACTTGCTCGATTCCCACCTAGCAGAGCCCTATAGAGTTATCAATGACTCTATATCTCTCTGAACTCAACACATAGCTCTTCCTGCGCACTCCTTGCACTTCCACTGATGAAGGTTCAACGGTATTGTTGATATTATGGTAGTTGCGGGAGGTATTTACCTCCACGTGTAAACCTAACGATAATAAAATATTCTGGGAAGAAAGAATAAACCCTAATGAGTTGGCTAATAACCCTAGAAGACAAGTTGGCTCAAGAGGATAATTGATATTAGAGTATTAACCTACAAGAGAAGAATTTGACCAGAAGAAATATTATATACCAAGTAAATAGGCGCCTAGAATGAGAAGTTGGCCCAGACAATTAACCAGAATCAGTATAAATACAGGAGGCCAATCTTCATTCTGGTAGGCATTCTCAAAACTGTAGAGCTCACTTGTGTGCACTGCAGTTAGCTAGTTTGTGCACAAGTTTAGAGGAGAGTTGTCGTTGCAGCTGCTGCAACCAGCAAATTATGTTTTGGATTGGAATATCTCTTGGTTATCGTTTGGACTATCTGAATTTCTCTTGTTTGGTGCACTATCCTTGGAGAAAGGTGCGGTACTCTTTGTTTGGATATCTAGCCTAGGGTTTGCTTCCGGAATGATTCTCTGTCAAGGTTAAGGTGCTCGGAGGGTGGATTCGGCCTATGGTTGGGTGACAATAGTGATATTGTTGATGGTAAAATGATCATATCCATCATATTCTAACAGGTTATGGGCCCACACCTCCTTCATTCATTCTAACCACTGGAAGGAATCATATCCATAAGGATATTAAGCTCATTGAAGAACTGCCTCTAGGGTTTCTAGCAGGAGCAGTCACCAAAGAATTGCTGCTAGGGTTACTAGTAGGTGCATTTGTAGAAACCCTAGCCCTTTCGTTGAGGCACCTTAAGTGAAGGGATTTACCTAATTTTTAGATAGACCAATGTGCCCTAGCCTAGCGTATCTCCTGGTACTCTTAGCAAGCCAATACGTCAGGTTTGAGTTTTTGGTCAAAACTAGGGTTGACCAAGTCAAAGAAGCCATGACTTACTCTATGAAGTCAAAAAAGAAGTTAGATGGAGCTTCTAACTTCAAAGTGTGGAAGACAAGGATTGACCTCATCCTTGCCAAGAATAAGGTGCTGGATATCGTGAAAGGAAAGATTGTGGAGCCAGAGTTTGAAGAAGGAAAAGAGAAGGAACCGCAGGACATTGCAGTTATGGAGAAGTTCAAAGACGGTAATATCAATTCCATGAGTATCATAGTGGACTCTATAAAAGACCACTTGATACCCTACATCTCCCATCTTGATTCATCAAAGAAGATGTACGATGCCTTAACAAACCTCTTCTCAGTCAGAAACATTGGACAAGTAATGAGTCTGAAGAATGAGCTACGTGACGTGAAGATGAATGATGATGACAATGTAACATCATACTTTGTGAGGATCTCTCAGTTAAGAGATCAAATACAATCTATTGAAGAAATCATCTCAAAGAAGGAACTGGTAAACATAGTACTCAATGGTCTTCCCAAGACATGGGATGCATTTGCTGCAAGTATGAACAAAAAGAAGGAGTATCCTACATTTGAAGAACTTTGGACTTGCTATGCTTAAGAAGAATAAAGGATCAGTGCAAAAGAGAAACCTCAAAATAAATACGATGATCAATCCTTCACAGCAATATTCAAGAATTCCAGGAACAAAAGGAAGTTTGGAAATAAGCCAAATCTAGAGAAAGATATGTTAGAAATACAATGCTTCAACTGCCGAAAATATGTTCACTACAAGAATCATTGTCCCAAGCTAAATAAAAGGAAGGAGACACACAAAGCATCAGTTGTCGAAGAAAAGGAACCTTCAAAGAATACTAAGAAGGATGAAACAGACTTCTTCCTCTAAAGACAAGTTAACAATACTCTTCTTATCTCTTGTACATATCTTGTTTGCATAATCTCTGTACATATCTTGTATATCTATCTCTTAGAAGATAATATGTTCCAAGAAGAACTATACCTATAAGATAACGATTTCTATCATCATGACTACAAGTCAGATAATACACATGAAAGAATGAAGTACATCAAGCAAATCATGTGGAAGTTATTACATAAGTAACAACTGCAAGATAAGCCGAAATCAACAATCAAGAATAAATTGGAGAAAGACTTATGAAACCTTGCAGAAGGCAATAAGGATGTAGACATAAGCGTGGATTATGTTATTCCAAAAGAAAAACATGCACTCATACATGAATAAAGGATTAGGAGGGAGCTAATCCTATGATCCATTGAAGATGATGTAATATATATCCATGGTAGCATCCATGAAAAACAATATGTGTTCAATTTGATTTCAGAAGAAGCCTTCTTCAAAAAGAAGCCTTAAAGTATCCCTGGTTGTCCATCCACATCCATGATCCTATGATGAAAGAAAAAAGTTGTAATCTTCAGAGCATGGAATCTATAGAAAACTCCATGGACTCAAGAGCTAAAGAGAAACACGAGGAAAAACATGAAGATTCCAAGAAAGAAAGAGAATCCAGAACAACCAGTCATTGTATCGAAAATCACAAGATTACTAGCTTGATATGAACTCACTAAAAGCAATCAAACAGAGGAACTGAAGGTTGTGATGAAGAACAATGTATATGAAAGACTTATGAATGAAAGCATTGCGAGATCAAGGACTAGAGGTTCTCCCAGATGGAGGGAGAAGACTATGATGACTGTTTGCTCCAGTAAACCAGACATACTTCTACATGAGTCATTATATCATCTGCAATATCCATGAGTTGAAGTTTTACATCAGATAATGGCAAATACTGTTCTCTAGAGAAATTAAACAAAGAGCGTATGAAGAGCAACCTCAAGGCTTTGAGGTATACCAGAAAGAGACCCTTGTATGCAGATGGAAGAAAACAACTTGGTGGAGAATCTCCAATGCACAACACAAGTGTGGTGAAGACTTTCTATAACAGAGATACTGTATCAGAATAGTTATTCAAAAGCTCAGGATGATGGATCGCTAATCCATGACAAACACTCATGATGGCCAAAGAATTATCACTTGGATATCTTCCAGTTTGACCCTTGCCACGATGTTGTGAGCTAGCAAGAAACAGAGAGAAATCCAACAATGATTGATCAGAGCTATATGAAGCCTTCAGAGAATACCAATGTTCTAGACAGACCGAAGTACATTGACACTCTCTGTGATGAAGTACAGAAAAGAGAAAGTGGTTCTCAAATATATATCTCCATAGATGAGCAGATAAGCAGACATTTTGGTAAAGCCTCTGTCCAATATATAAGAGTTTGTGTACTCAAGTTGGAGTTCATGGAGACAACTTCCCTATTGAAAAGGGAAGATATGACTCCCAGGTTGGGAGGGAACACTGATGTGTTATTGATTTATGGACAGTTATTTTTTAGTTCGAAAAGTGGTCCAGGTTGAGCAGTTCCTTTCTAGTTCGAAAAGTGGTTTGAGATTTCTGACAGACAGACATTTTCCAGTTCGGAAAATGGTCCAGATCGAACGGTCATTTTCGTAATGAAAATGGTTAGATGGATTGCTGATGTACCATATACAATGATTTCCCATTATGGTTAACATGGGGAATGGTCTAGGGAAATCTCTCTTATTGAGGGTTACTCAAGAAGACTCGTCTGCCTCGCCAGACAATCATTCTTTCGAAGATCACAATTGTGAGCAGTTTCAAAGAATGGTCTGTTTTGGAGGTTGGTGCAGGATAGTCATTTCCTTTGGAAATGGTCCGGACAGTCATTCCTTAGGTAAGATTCATTCTCTCCAGGTTGCACTTT
>SNQJ01S0010652.1:140711-159726 GCA_010110895.2 Picea sitchensis | reverse complement strand
GGTTGATATCAGATGATTTTTATGGAGACTGTATGTCTCCGGACAGGAGATGTACTATGGTGGATGTGTTCCACTGATTGTGACTATGTGTCAGTGGTCAAGTATCTGTGTGTTACTTGGTGTGGATTGTACCACTGGATTGTAGTTGTGTACTACTATGGATCGACACAGTTGTGTTCTATTGAATGATATTGTTCTGATTGACTTGAAGACTATCAACGGTGTTGGAAATTATTATCATCTAGATGGATGATCAATGGACAGATATTTCCCAGACAAAACATGGTCCAGGACATTTATTCTTCTAGGACATATGTCTGGATTAGAAGAATGGTTCTTGTGTCACTCTATGGAGTGAGTGACTTATACGACATCATGTCTGATTACTCATATGGATTATGGTTTCGAGAGATGATGCATCTATTGACACTGATAGTGATGATGGTGCTCATGATATAGTCATGAGATAGTCTATATGACTATGATGATGCTACCGGGTAAATGGTATGTTTACGCTCAAGACCATTACCTTCAAATACCTCCATAGATAGGAGGGAGTGTTGATATTATGGTAGCAGTGGGAGGTATTTACCTCCATGTGTAAACCTGACGAGAATAGAATATTCCAGGAAGCAAGAATTAACCCTAATGAGTTGGCTAATAACCCTAGAAGACAAGTCGTCTCAAGAGGATAATTGATATTGGGTTATAAGCCTATAAGAGAAGAAGTCGATTAGAAGAAATATTATATAATAAGTAAATAGGTACCCAGAATGAAAAGTCGGTCCAGGCAGTTAGCCAGAATCAGTATAAATACAGGAGGGCAGTCTTCATTCTGGCAGGCATTCTCAGAACTGCAGAGCTCACTTGTGCGCACTGCAATTAGCCAGTTTGTGCACAAGTTTGGAGGAGAGCTGTCGTTGCAGCTGCTACAACTAGTAGATTACATTTTGGCTTGGACTATCTCTTGGTTATGGTTTGGACTATCTGATCAGCTCTTGTTTGGTGCACTATCCTTGGAGAAAGGTGCACTACTCTTTGTTTGGCAATATAGCCTAGGGTTTTATTCCGGAATGATTCTCTGTCAAGGTTAAGGTGCTCGAAGGGTGGATTTGGCCTATGTTTGGGTGATAATAGTGATATCGTCGATGGTAAAATGAGCACATACATCATATTCTAATAGGTACCTCTCCTGAGCTTCTCTGAGGTTAACTTACCTCTGTCAATTCACTCCTTGCAGACAATGTGCATTGCTTGCACTCGAAAACTCAAAGAAGAGAAACAATTGAAACTTATTCAATACTTCACTAGTTTACGCATTCAAAACAATCTGATTTAAGAAAATGTTCAGATTTCATTTTCTTTTCGAGATCTTCTTTGCCCTGTAATCATTTTCAGGCACTAGCCCCTTTCTCTTAGGCTCCAATCCATGTGATCACGGGCCATGACCAAGCGCTAGATCACTAGGTACTTACTCGGGCCTTTGGATTCAGAAGTTTTCAAATCACCACACAACAATCTATCGGAGTTCTGGATTACCGAACTCGCGAAGTAGGGAAGATCATCAGCCCACGTCTACCTAACATCCAACGACTGACACTCACTATGGAACCTCAGGTGTCTGAGTTCCGAAACTTCGAAGCTTCGGGACTTCGGAGGATTTCACATCCACACATCCCAAATCATTAATCTCTGAACATTCCCAATCACCTTTGGTGACATCATTGCATCACATTACTTACATTTTACAATTGCGGGGGAAAGCAATAGCAGTTTGGAGTAACCCGCCTTTCATCCCACAATTATTCTGACGTTGACACATAACCCCTCGATGAAACCATGGTTTGGATTGCGGGTCCGCCTTGGATAATTAACTTTCGTGCAAATTGGGTCCCCAAAATTCCTCCTGGCCGTCGATCTGGATGTATCATGATCAACGCCAGCGTGGGTCCTCTGAACTTTAACTACGTTACGTAACCTCGACCCCACTAGCCCTACTCATACGAAAGCTACATGAGTCTTTCCACTCCTTTGAACCATCCAAAGAATGCCTCAACACTTGTTGCATTATTTTTTGGTCCACTCTACATTTATTCTTCCAAGTCTCATGTCGTGCCTCAGTGTTCAAGGGAAGTTTCCTCCTTGAGAGTCAACCATCCACAAAATTGTCAGTTTTCGTACCCGTGTCAATCTGTGTTCATCTGCTATATTTTATCACTTTCTTGTGTCAGTTCTGTGTCGATGATGGGGGACACATCAAGGCCCTCCTTCAACGAGTCTGTTCTTGTCGACTTCAACACATCATCTGGGAATTATACTTAAAAACAGATTAGTACATTGGGACATGCATGCCTCAATTGAATGCCTCCTCGCTTCCAACAATATATTTACATCATTGACATATGATCAGATGATTCTACGAATGTTCAAACTCAACACATTTATTTACATTCGTTGGATTGTACTAGGCTACCTTGGGAATCATTGACATCACTGGTAATTTCCCTCGCACTTGTTAACGGTTTACCTCAACGACCGTTAATCAAGTGGTTTCTACCATGTTAGACATCAAAACATCTATTCACATGGATAGATTCGTACCACATCGAGATTGGGATGAAGACCCTAGGTTGAGCATTCATTATGACATATGCTTTACCCAAGTTGCGAAGGAAGTTATTTTACCATGCTAATACTCATATTCACATAGATCCACGTTGTATTGGTCTGTGGCTATGTCTTATCATCTTGTAGCTCCACTGTGTATTTTGCATGGCTATGATCAGTTCATGTCATAGAAGTATGGATCCACATTGTATCTCTGGTGGCCATACTCTTAGTGAATATCATCATGGATCCTCAATGTATTTATTGGACTCCATGTTAGAAATAATAGGTGTGCTCATTTAACCATAGACAATATAGAAATATTGTCACCCAACCATAGGTCGGCCACCCCCGAGCACCTTAACCTTGATAGAGAATAATTCTGGAAGAAAACCCTAGGCCTAATATCCAATCAATGTGGCATACCTCTCTCTAGAGCTAGCACATAAGGCCTAAAGTCCAAACCATAACCAATAGAAATTCCAAGCCTTAACTGAGAATACAAGTTGCAGTAGTTGCAGCTGCAGTTACTCTCTAGACCTGTGCAATTACTCAATTTATGCAGTGCGCAATCTTAAATTTCTGAAATTGCGAGCTGTGTGTATCAAATGAGCTCTGGCGTCCCATATTTATACTTCTCCTCCTTATCTGTTTGGGCTGACTTCTCATTTTCGAGGCTAAAAACTCAATATTAAATATTTCTTTTAGTCAACTTGTCTTCTAGGGTTATGTCAATGCTTTAGGGTTTCTTCTTGCTTCCCAGAATATTCTATTCTTATCAAGGTTACACATGGAGGTTAATACCTCACGCGGATACCATAATATCAATACTCCCTCCTATCTAGGGAGGTATTGAAATAAATGGTCTTGAGCACAAACATATCATTCAATCGGTAGCATAATCATAGCCATACATGCTATCTCATGATTATATCACGAGCACCATCATCACTATCAGTACCATATGATAGAATCAACTACATCATCTCTCAAAGCCATACTCCATCTGAGTAATTAGGCATGATGTTGAATAAGTCACTCACTCCAAAGAGTGATACAAGAACCATTATTCTAATCCAGACATATGTCTTAGAATAATAACCATTCCAACATATGTTGGAAGCCACGCCATGGGCTACAAAGACTATTCTTCTAATCCAGACATATGTTTTAGAAGAATAGATGTCCTGGACCATTTTACATCTGGAGAATGTCTATCCATCATCATACTGACTATCCATCTAGTTGATAATCATATTCAACACTATTGATAGTCTACATGGAAATCATAACAATGTCATTCAATAGAACACAACTGTGTCTATCCATAGTAGTGCACAACTACTATCTAGTGGTACATAACCACACCAAGTAGCAAACAAATACTTAATCAGTGACACATAGTTAGAACCAGTGGAACACATCCACCATAGTAGCATACATCTATTTTCCAGAGACATACAATCTCCATAGCAATCATATCATCTGCTATCAACCTGCATAAAACAATATCATGATATAAACTGAGTCATCTGGGCCATTCTTCCACTCACATCTGTGAGATCTGGAAGATCAGAGTGTAAAACATCACCCATGGGATATCTAGACTATTCTTCTCAAGCATAGAAGAATAATTGTCCCTGATTTCTGAGCCTGGACCATTCACATAACTGGGCCATTACTACGGTACTAGTCATAGTGCAACCTGGAGAGAGTGAGTCTGCACTAGGGAATGCATGTCCCTGATTACTGAACCTAGACCATTCCTCTGGCACTAATCATAGTGCAACCTGGATAGAATGAGTCTTCCCTAGGGAATGATTGTCCGGACTATTTCCTAATGGAAATGATTGTCCTACACCAACCTCCAAAATGGACCATTCTTCGAAACTGCTCACAACTGTGAACTTCGAAAGAATGAATTCCCGATGAGGCGGACCATTCTAATTGACCACTACTCAGAGTGACTGTCAAGTAGAATTACTTTCCTAGACCATTCCCCCACACTGTCCATAAGGGGAATCGATGTCTATGGTAAATCAACAATCTATCGAACCATTTTCATTACGAAAATGACTGTCCGATCTGGACCATTTTCCAAACTAGAAAATGCATGTCCGTCATAAATCTCAAACCACTTTCCGAACTGAAAAATAACTGCTCATCCTGGACCATTTTTCAAACTGAAAAATGACTATCCATAAATCAATAACAAATCAATGCTCCCTCCCAACCTGGGAGTAATCTCTTCCTTTTTCAATAAGGAAGTCATCTCCACAAGCCCCATCTTGTTTCTTAAGTATGCAAACTTTTCATCTTGGATGGAGGCTTTATCAAAATATCTGCTATCTGCTCATTGGTGGAGATATAATGGAGAACCACTTCTCTCCTGTGGATTTTATCACAGAGAATATAATGCTTGATCTCAATGTACTTTGGTCTGTCATGGAACACTAGTTTTCTCTGAATCATTTCACATAGCTCGAATCATTACAATATATCATGGTTGAATTCAATACTTATGTTTCCTGCTAGCTCATGACATCGTGGAAAAGATCAAACTGAAACATATTCAAGTAACACTTCTTCTCTCATCATGAGAGTTTGTCATGGATTAGCAATCCATCATCCCGAACTTCTGAGTAACCATTTTGATACACTATCTCTGTCATAGAAAATTTTCACCACGCTTCTACTGTATAGGAGGTATTTTGTATCAAGTTGTTTGAATCCATACAAGGTTTTCTTATATTTGCATACATGGTTCTGTTTCTGATATAAGCTTCTTTCTCACTTCCTTTATTGGGAAAAACAATCCTTTACATGTAAATTCCAATCCATGGATACTACAAGAGGTATATCTGGAACAAGTTGTTGTCATAGTCTTCTCCCTCCTTCTGTAAGAACCTGTGAATATTTCAATGCTACCATTCATAAGTATTTTTCACATTTTTCTTTATCATAACTTCCATTTCTTATTCTTGATTTCTTCTTAGTGAGTTCAAACCAAGCTGGTAATCTTTGTGATTCTCGGTATAATAATTGTTTGTTCTGGCTTTTTCTTTCTTTCTTGGAATCTTCATGTTCTTCCTCATGTTTCTCTTTATCTCTTGGGTCCATGGTGTATTATATAGATTCCATGCCTTGAATATTCCAACTTCTTCCTTACATCATAGGATCATGGATGTAGATGGAAAACCAAGGATAATTTAAGGCTTCTTTTTGAAGAAGACTTCTTCTAAAGTCAAACTGAACACGTGTTGTTTTTCATGGCTGTTACTTTTGATGGGAACATGGATAGATACTTCATAATCCTCAATAGATAATATTATTTAGGATTATCTCCCTTATAATCCTTGCTTCATGCATGAATGCATTCTCTTCTTTTGGAATTCTGTAATCATCTCCCTCCATCTAAGATAGTCCACGCTTATGTCTGCATTCTTATTGCCTTCTACAAGGTGTCACAAGTCTTTTTCTAATTTCCTTTGTTTTGACTTCTTCTGGGTCTCTTCAGGTTTGATTTTGATTTTGTCTTATCTGGTAGTTGTTACTTATATAATAGCTTCCACAGTAATTTTTACCAAATATTGTCAACATACTTCATCTTTTCATGTGTATTTCGTGACTTGTAGTCATCGTAATAACAATCCTTATCCTTTTATTCCTCCATAGGTATTTTTTCCCTTAACATATTTTATTCTAAGAAATAGATATACATGATATGAACAAGAACTATGTAAACATGATATATACAAGATCTTTGAAGAATATTGTTACCTTGACTTAGAAGAAGAAGTTTGTTTTATCCTGCTTGACTTTCTTTGAGGGTTCCCTTTCTTCGGCAAATGTTGCTTCGTCTGTTTCCTTCATTTTCTTTAACTCGGGACAGTGGTTCCTGTAGTGACCATATTTTCGACAGTTGAAGCATTATATCTTTGACATATCTTTTTCTTGATTTGGTTTATTCCTTGAGCCAAACTTTTTCTTATTCTTGAAATTCTTGAACTTTGCTGTGAAAGCTTGATCATTGTATTTCTTTTTGGATTTCTCTTTTGTGTTAATCCTTGATTCTTCTTGTGCACAACAAGTCCAAATTTCTTCAAATGTGGCATACTCCTTCCTCATTTTCATGCTTGCATCAAATGCATCCCATGTCTTGGAAAGACCATTGAGTACTATATTTACCAGTTCCTTCTCTGAAATGATTTCTTCAATAACTTGTAGTTGATATCTTAATTGAGAAATTCTCACAAATTATGATGTTATTCTTTCATCATCATTCATTTTCATGTCACAAAGCTCATTCTTTAGACTCATTACTTGTCCAATGTTTATGACTAAGAAGAGATTAGTTAGGGCATCGTACATCTTCTTAGATGAGTCAAGATGAGAGATGTAGGGTATCAATTGGTATTTTACAATCAACTATGATACTCATGGAATTGATGTCATTGTCCTTGAACTTATCCATAATTGCAACGTTATGAGGTTCCTTCTCTTTTCCTTCTTCAAATTGTGGTTCCACGATCTTTCCTTTCACGATNGATCTTTCCTTTCACGATATCCAACACTTTATTCTTGGCAAGGATGCGGTCAATCCTTGTCTTCCATGTTCTGAAGTTAGAATCCCCTTCTAACTTCATAGAGTAAGTCATGACTGCTTTGAATTGGTCAACCTTTGACTTTGAATTGGTCAACCTTTCGCTTTGAATTGGTCAACCTTTGGCTTTGAATTGGTCAACCTTTGACTTTGACCAAAAACTCAAACTTGGCGTCTTAGCTTTCCGAGAGTACCAGGAGGTGCATTAGGCTAGGGTGCACTAGGCTATCCAAAAATTAGGTCAATATTTTCACTTAAGGTGCCTAAACAAGAGGGTTAGGACTTCATTGCTGCATAAAAAAAATAACTGCAACAACAACTGTAACTGAGAAAAATTCTCCCTATCTATCTTCTAGCAGTTAGATTTTCTGAAGAGAGTGTGGGCCCATAACCTGTTATAAATAATAGGTGTTCTCGTTTAACCATAGACAATATAGAAATATTGTCACCCAACCATAGGCTGAAACCACCCTTGAGCACCTTAACCTCGACATAGAACAATTCTGGTAGAAAACCCTAGGCCTAATAGCCAATTAATGTAGTGTACCTCTCTCTAGAGCTAGCACACAAGGCATACATTCCAAACCATAAGAAATATAAAGTCCAAGCCTAAACCGAGAATACAATTTGCAGTAGCTGCAACTGCAAATACTCTCCAGACTTGCGCACTTACTCAATTTATGTAGTGCGCACTCTTACGTTTCTGTAATTGCGAGTTGTGTGTATCAAATGAGCTCTAGTGTCCTGTATTTATACTGCTCCTCCTTAGTTTTCTGGGCTGACTTCTCATTCTGGAGGCTAAAAACTCAATATTAAATATTTCTTTTAGTTGAATTGTCTTCTAGGGTTATGTCAATGCTTTAGGCTTTCTTCTTGCTTCCAAAAATTTAGTAAGTACACAAGTTTGGAGAGTCGCTGCAATTGCAGCTACTACAACTAGTATTTTTGGTTTTAGGCTTGGAATTTCTCTTGGTTATGGCTTGGACTTTCTTCTTGGTACGCTAGCTCTAAAGAGTGGTACACTACCTTGATTGGCTTTTGGACCTAGGGTTTGCTTCCAAAATTATTATCTCTATCAAGGTTAAGGTGCTTGGGGGTGGCTTCGACCTATGGTTGGGTGACAATATTTCTATATTTTCTATGGTTAAACAAGCACACCTATTATTTCTAATATTAAATATTTCTTTTAGTTGACTTGTCTTCTAGGGTTATGTCAATGCTTTAGGGTTTCTTCTTGCTTCTCGAAATATTCTATTCTTGTCAGGGTTACATGTGAAGGTTAATACCTCCTGCAGCTACCATAATATCAACATGCCACACTTTGAGTCATTTATAGTCCGAGCATAGGTATTCTTGCCTCAGGAATGGAATATGCATTTAAATTTTTTTTATGGTTGTCTGCAGCTTCCACCAAGTTCATCGACTCCATACCCTTGATTTGAAGAATATACAAAGTGTTTTGGCCATCAAATTACATTTTGTGACTTCACACTTTGGGGAGAAATATGTTACACGTCAAATTTCCTCACTTCGATAATGTTACATCCTCATTGTCGTAAGTTTCATAAGTGTCGCACTTTTGTCACAAGTGTCGTAAGTGTCAGATTCGTCACGTAAGTGTCAAATTGCGAATGACACCTTGGAAACACTTGATACAACCCCTAAAGCATGTTAGAATAAGAAGCCCCATCATTAGAGTAGGAGATAGTTGTTTGTCTTTTTTTCATCTACCACAGGAACTATTCAGGACTCGTGGATTGGAGAAACGTGGACAAACTTCAAAAGTGAGGTACATCATACTATCCCTCTTACTCTCTTTTTTGATGGGCATAATTAGTCTATAGAAATGGTAGTGTCCAAAGGTAGTTTTCTGTCTCGGTAGAGGGATTGTACTCCGAGGGAAGATTCACCTATCTGCAGGGGAATTATTTTGTAACACCATCCACCAGAATACATGGGTAACCAACTGTCGTAACCATCAGTCTAATAGAATGTCCCTTCATGTACATTGTTCATTCAACCTATTGATGAGCTTCCTTTTATTGTAGAACTTAACCTCCCAAAGTCTAAAAGCAATAAAATGGTCCACCCCTAGTGTTAAAGAACCACCGTAGAGGCTATTTCACTATAGTAGACAAGTTATCCAATTCATCATAGACACATGGAAAAGGGGTAAGCATGCCTATACAAGTCATACAACAATATTCCATTTACATGTTACATAGATACATGTACATACATTATGTACTCCACTCATGGAGATGCTAGGTATAAACACACAACTTCTAAGGGACCACTTTATAGAGTAAAAACATGATATCACAGACTTACTTACAACTACAAAGTGTGATTACAATATGTTCAACAAACCTCACAAAATTTACCTTTATTTACCTTATTTTTCCACCATTATCCAATATTTGATACTATCACAACCAATCTTCGATGCTTTCATAAGAACTATCACAATATTTCCTTGTATCAAACTACAAAGAACTCTCTCCTACATCAAGGAAAACATCTTTGTCCTTGTCCTTCCCACTGCAATCACAAACAATTTCATTCTCCTTGCATGTGCAAAAAATTTTGCTTGTAACTTCTAGTGCAATTTATGCACCCACTATTTATTGACACATGTCCTTGTCCTTCCTAATTCAGTGTCCTAACATCACTTAGAGTACACATCCAACTTCGAGTGTTTACAACTCCATATATGGTTGTACAACCTCCCCCTTCAGGGAAATACCCATGTTCAAGTAGGATTGAATGGGCAGTTCAATCTATATGCCTAAGCACAAAGATGCATTTTCATAATTAAGATGATTTCATCTACTCTTCACAGAGACCAAACTTACCAGTTTTGACCCATTTCATATTGATTCATCTGGTTCTCAACCAAGACATCCCTCAATGAGCTCGAACACACCAAACAAAATATTCATTTCAGAATAAAAACTAAGAGTACATACTTCTTCACTCATAGAATTCTTATCTTGAATGTGTACCAACTGGAAACCAAACATACCACTGATACCTCAAATTGACTCGGAACCTATTGTAATCCAGGGACAAACATCAATCTGACAGTGAATATCGAGCAACTAATCATCCTATGGACATTCTTCCATCTACCAAGAAACCTAGGTATCCAACCATATTGCTCGCTAATTCTCTAGGAAAATAGTATAGATACATGAGGTATCCATGTCGATATTACATTCTTTGCACCTTCCAATGACGACTTGTAGTGAAACATTCATCAAACAATCTTTCATCAAGGAACAACTCAAAGGAAACAACATGTATCTATCACTCCCTTCTAGCCACAACTCTCTTTTGATTTGCATTATATCAAACACCCATGTAATATTTCAAAACATCAACAATATGTAATAACTCATAAAATAGGAACTATTCCCCCTTTAGAATCATGCACATACTTGACATCTTCATCGAGTCTGTGTCTCAAAACTTTTATACTCACTTGCAATTTGTTAGAGTCACGAATTCTAACAAAAAATAACTCCAAGACTGTAAAAAACAGAATCTCACCATTACCATGTCTTCTAATGTTGAGTTCAATGTGATCAACTTAGACATACACAAAAGATTAACAACATATTTGTTTAGATCCCTTCTTTCTCTTATTGAAACTCTAATTCTTCCATTAAGTAACACCATATCCTTGATATTTGTCAAAATATTTATCTTGTTATACTTCATCACGAGTCCATCTTCATGCCTTCATAATCTCTGGTATTCAATGATTCCTACAAACAATTTTGAATAAAACTTTTCTTTTGTTGGAAAGATCAATTCCAATACAAACTCAAACTTGTGACAATAGTTGATCAGACTAAATGTCACCACAATGACAACCTAACTTTTCTTCCAACCATACTTACCAAAATGTATTGACATGACATACTCTATGTTCCAAGACATCATAAGGATTCATCATAAGTTTAAAATTGAGGTGTCGGGTAACACCGATCACGCACCCCCAAGTTCTCAATCATTTACATGACCTTTTTTTATGACCTTTCAATTCACCATGATAACCTCTTAATGAATTAGACACATGCATTTTGAATCAGCCTCCCATTTACAAGACAAAACTCCACATTACCATTCCAAGCACCTTTAAAATATTATCTATGACTCTTCATTGATTTGATCAACAAGAACCCTTTTTAATCACTACAAAAATTTGAAGACGACAAACTTAGGATGGAAATTTGTTACGACATATTCACTCTTTCCATCATCAATAGACTCTCAAAACATATATGACTCTAGTAATTTTCATCATGAACTTTGCTACACTATCATAGGACTTGAATACGACACCATGACAAACTTACAAAAATCTAAGAATTAACAAAAGATCTTCACCATGATCATTAACAAATAATACCTTAAAGTTTCAAGCAACCCGATGAACTTTATTTGACTTGAAACGGTGCAATCGGGCGCTGCTTTGATACCATATTAAATATACAGAAGAGTAAACACTTATTTACACATATCAAAAAATATGTTGAGCGTTGTATTCAATCAATGTAATTGTATACATATAAATACAACAAGCATTGTTTCAAGATAGACAAACTACCTTGATCATGCAATCTATCTAGTTGAGCAAATATCTTAATATTACACCATTCTAGGAAGTATCTAGTTGGAGAGAATCTCTCAAATCTAACTAGATATAACCACCTCCTACAACCTAGGAAATAGACTCTATGTAGAAATCAACTATACATAATCATGACCAATAATAATAATAGCCACAAATATGATCACACCTAGGACAAGTAGGATTTACATATTCCAACATAATATACATGTTCTAGTTAAGGTGTTGTGAATTAATAGCGGAATTATATTTATTCAGGTGCATATACAAATAATATGTTGGAAGCCTTGGTAACCTGCCAATATTTCAATCTTGGTTGTGTCTTACAATGTACTTAAATGCCAAACAATATGGTAAAACCAACACATTACAATGGTGATACTAGGTTTGAAATGGCCACTAACATGATTGGTATATTGGTTTAGTTTTCCTAAGCTCAGTATGTCTATTCACCTAGAATTAGTTTCCATATGATCATTATTTTTAAAATCTTATTTGGACTTAGTTTCCATATGATCAACATGTCTCTTTGATTATTTTTAAAATATTATTTGATCATTGTTTTGTTGTCTTTATATTTTATATTGTGAATACTTGCAATCAACCATAAAAGTAGTATACATTTGAATTCATAATGTGAACTTATGAACAAATTAAGAGAAGTCCCTTAATTTTCCTTCTACCAGAGAGTATATACTTGAAAGAGGGATGATATACCATGCATTGGCTTTCTATAAGAGACTATATATTTAAAATTTGGATGATATTAACTTGGATTCTTTTTCTATAAGGGACTATATAGAGGATTAGTATCACCTTGATTATCTTTCATGAGAGGGTATATACTTCAAAGTAGTGTTACACTTATTACGATAATATCGTCATTATTGTGATAATATCACCAAAATTTTATGTGGCAATAATATTACCAAAATTTGATGTGGCAATAGCAATAAATTATTATTTTGAAATTATCACAACATGTGTTAATATCACCTTATAATAAGATTCTTGGTCTTGTAACCCTTATTTTGCAAAAGTGAGTTAGGGGATTGAGCTGTAATCCATTTTCAATCAAGCAAACAAGGGGAACCTCATTGTTTTCATTGCCATGATTCATCTCATGAGATACATTTTTTTTTTTTGATGTGATTTTGTATTATCCTCTAAAGACTTACTTATGACTCAAGACATATATTGTATTTAAGTATCAATGTTTGATGTACCACTTATACATCTTATATTTTATTTTCATATTTTTGTAACAATGTGTTTGTTTGATGTTGCTTTAGAAGTTAAATAATTGAAAAAAATGATTATTTTTGTATTTCTTAAAGTTTCTTCACAATTTCCAATATTTTCCCGATATTGTCGATAAGTTATATTCCAAACCCTCGGCAATAACGATAAATGTAACAATGCTTCAAAGACAGATTTTGTACCATGGATTTAGTTTCTATGAGTTTAGCTCGATCATGCTTTGATACTTTTAAAATAATTCTTGATTATTGAAGATTGTAGATTGAGTTGGAATGCACTTGTGCATTCTTGCAACCAACAATAAGGTGTAGAAAGTTCTTTCATGTCTAAAAGTGAGGAAATCAACAATTGGATTTCAAAGTGCAGTATCAATGCGAAAATTAACATTTAGATTCCAATGTGCATTTATAAATGAAATCCATTAAGAAACTTTATCTCTCTTTCTATATATATAAAGACATATACACAAACACATACACATATATAATACTTGAAATATATTTAGATTCTATTAATAAAAAAATATAGTATAAAACAAAGGATTGTAAAGAGCATACTAATAACTATAGTATTTTCCAAAAATAAACATCTGAATGAAAAGTTATAAATTAATGTATATACACACAAACACATACACATATATAATACTTGAAATATATTTTGATTCTATTAACAGAAAAATATAGTATAAAACAAAGTGCTGCAAAGAGCATGCGAACAACTGTAGTATTTTCCCAAAATAAGTATCTGAATGAGAAGCTATAAAGTTAATGTATCTGTAGCATTACAAGTACGAACTACTTACATTCTCATAACAATGTGTCTCATAGGAATGTGGCATAACAAGTGAATGCCACAACTTGACATAGATTTAATTTTTCTAATGTTAATATGACTATTATTTAATATTTTCCAGTTGTTACTTGATGGATTGCATTAACATTGGGCACATTAGTGGTCTGCCAAAAAAACTCATATATCATTGTAGTTTGGGCTAAATGTGTGTCACAGCTTTTTCAATTGTTAGTTGATGGATTGCGTTAACATCGGGCACATTAGAGGTCTACCAAAAAACTCAGATATCTTTGTGGTTATTTCCGCTTGTGATGAATCGAGTCAAGGAATGAGGAATCTGAGGAGAGTTAACCTGCTAAGCTAAGGAGAGATCAGGATCCCGTTAATCATTGTTGCAAAACACCTTCTTTTCATAGCAATCTACCAATGCTCGATGTTTTTCCAACCAATCCATCCCCAAAAAACTCAGATATCTTTGTGGTTTGGGCTGCATTCTATCCATATCCATGTGAAGGTTTGTTACAGTTGATCCAAGTTAATTTTACTCAGAAAAAAATTGTTAAATACATTATACATCTTAAAAATTAAATTTGAGTAAAAACTATTTTTAATCTTTATGTACTGCGAATTTAATCAAAAAAATCTTAACCAGAACCACTGAGTATCAGAGTCACTAACTTTTTTTTGTGACATGGTGTATATAAAAAATATGTTGTCCAAGAAAAATATTATTGAAGAGGAAAATTGCATGGGTATGTACTGCAAATTTAATAAAAAAATCTTAACCAGAACCACTGAGTATCAGAGTCACTAACTTTTTTGTGACATGGATATGGTGAATATAAGAAAGATGTTGTCCAAGAACAATAGTATTGAAGAGGAAAATTGCAAGGGTAGAGATGTTAGATCTCTTGAAAGTAAATTTCAAGAAAGAAAATGATACCATATAAAAGCATACTCAGCAGGAATAGTTGAATGAATTGTTACATTGAACTAAAAGCATGTCAACAATTATGGAACCTTGAATATGGAGTCTTTATTGTAAATGAATTGGATGTGACTTTATTTTAGTAAAATATGAAATCCAATGCAATGTTCTTATATCATTTGATTTTGCAGGGAATATTGGATCATGCAAACCATGTTATATGAAATATGAAATCCAATGCAATGTTCTTATATCATTTGATCTGATTTGCAGGGTATATTGGATCATACAAACCATGTTACATGTATAAAGGATGGGTATATATGCTGAACAAAATGAAGTGTTATATGAAGTTTTTTTTGTTAATGAAGTTTCATATAGAGGTTTTTTTGGGTTAAATTTGAAGTTGAATAGATTGTTTCCTAAATTATTTGATTTGTAGAGAATATTGGATCATAACTTTTTTATTACAATTACAGGGGATAAATCAAAATAAACAAAAATAGCTAACCCCAAAACTAATATGATAGTATAAAATGCAGTAAAATAATTATAATTATTTTTTAATAGTTGTAACTCTTTTTTTTTTAAGAAGAGAGAGAACAGGAATATATGGAGACTAGTATAGAGTTTTTTTTTTTGAGGTTACATTTAGTGGCTATTTTTACTTTCGTTTTGAAAACCTATCACCCGTTTTTGGGAGAGAGTTAAAATTATCACCTTTTGCAAGGCATTGTAATGTTGTCCACAAAAACCCATAAAATCAACTCTCAAAACAAAAAGTGGTGCTAACAACGACACTATTTTTTTTTCAAAGTTAAAACTACAACTTATTTGAAAAACAAATCCTTAAAATCAACCCTCAAATAGAAAAGTGATGCTCCCTAACTTCATTTTTTTCAAAAAATAAAATTGTTAACTTTTGAAATTGTTAACTTAAAATTATAACATTTTATAAACCACAGCTTGAAAACTTAACATTGTTACCAAAATAACTGTAATAAATAAATAAATAAATAAATAAATAAGCCAAAATTAAAAATAAACACCAAACTTTTTAATTTTTGCTTATTTAAGTTTTTTTTAAAATATTTAATTATAATGTTTTTTTAGTTGTTTAATTTTATGTTTATTTAATTATGTTTGTTTTTTTTGTTTATTTAAATTTTTTATTAAATATTTAATTATAATGTTTTTTTTTTTAATTGAAAACTTAACATTATTACCAACATAATTGTAAAAAATAATAAATAAATAAATCAAAATTTAAAAAAAACATCATTTTTTTTAATTTTGTTTATTTAAGTTTTTTCTAAACAATTTTAAGTTCAAAACAAAAGAGGGTGTTATTAATAGTGTATTTTTTTTTATTTCATGATTGGTTTTAAGATGTTGGTTCGAGGGGTATTGATTGTCAAGGCTAAGACTTCAAAAAATTTTGTAATTTTATCTCTAAGGACAACAAGGTTGCTACTTGGAGCATGATTTTTTGATTTAAGAGTCAATTTTAAGATTTTGGTTGCAATGGTACCAATTGTGAAGTTCAAAGGTTTCAAAGAAGTTGTAGTTTTAACTTCTAAAATAAAAAATGGTGTTATTTTTAGTGTCCCTTTTCAATTTGGGGGTTCATTTTAAGGTTTTTTTTCAACAATTTTTTTATGTTGTTAAGGCCGTGGTTGTAAAAGGTGGCAATTTGACCTCGAAGAAAAAAGGGGTAGTACCACTTTTTGAAATAAGGATTGATTTTGGGGTTTTTTACCTAAACATATGAATTTTTAGGACTAGAGTTCTTGTTAAGTTGGTAACTATGTTAAACCCTATAAAAAGAACACAATGCAACTTTTACAACATTCTAATTATAATTTAGAGCATAATATGAAGAATTCAATAAGAAAATGCAAGAATTGACATATTAGAGAAAATGAAGCTTCCCTGCAATATTTGAAAAATGTCAGTTCATCTAGATATAATGAATCACAAACGAACATGAATCTAAACTCTCAAATTAACATATATTTAATAAATCCTTGATATAAAAGAAAGACATTTGACTATAATTTCAAGTTCAAACTATATGACATGGAAAAAGTCTTATAACATTGTAAACTTAAAACCATTATAACAAAAAAATTATATTCCAAAATATATTCAAAATATCATCTTTAGCAAATTTCAAAAACTATTAACATAATAATAAAAAAATAGATTTCTATGTAAACTTAAAACCACTTTACTAATATCCAAAATTAGAATTGCATGTATACAAAATATGCTCATTGAAATACTATCAACATAACCATAAGAAAATTCCTAATTTGAAACATCCAATTGAAAGGAACAATGGTAGTGCAACAAGTACACATTTCACCTATAACGATATTGATTTTGGAAAAAGGTCTATGTGTAATTGCAATATATATCAAGAAAGAAGTACTAGATTGCGATATATATCGACAAAGAAGTACTAGAGAGCATTATTGGATAATATTATACATGGGAAAAAATATTAGCCACGTCTAAAGAAAAACCATACTTTTTTCCCACTTATAGATGTGAACATAATGTCTATAGAAATAACAAGAAATTCTATTGAAATTGAAAAAGGTGTTTAACATATGTGCATTTATATTAACAGAGACATAAGAAAAATTCCATTAGAAATATTATTGTAGCAACAACCAAAAGAGTGCTCTCACAACTATGAACACATGAATATATATTTTCAATGATCCACACGTTTCATAATAAATTGAAATACTCTGGCATAAATAAAAACAATTTTGTGATGAAAATAACATGTTATTTTCATGGTGCATTCAAACATTAAATTTGAATAAAAGTAGCAATGTATATTAAGTATGGCAAGAAGATAACTTCTCTGTGTATATATGGTAGAATTTTAAATAAGAACAATCAAGCAAGTAATGTGGAAGATGTGGGAAAATAGTTTTTTAGTACAAAAACATTTATATAGACTTAGACCAAAATAGTTTGTGAATAAAAAATAGAATGTTATGATGAAAAATTGGAGTCTCCATAACTAGTATGCAACTATATTTTTTAACACTAAATTCGTTTTCTTGGGAAATCTTTTCGCCAACTCTCAATTGAAAACAAACAAAAGAACACATGGTTACTAGTGAAGGGGATTATGATATGACCAAGAAGACACAACATGAAAAAGGTGGTATTTACAATGCAAACTCTAATATGTAAGCTCCATAAGTGGTTTTCCAAAAATACCAAAAATACACTAAGTAGGTATGAAACGTGAAATACTAATAAACTAAATAGAAAGGCATATCCCTTTGTAGTGGCCTAAACATTTGAGAAAGAGACATTTAATATGCAAAAGAAACCAATACCATAAATTTCTTGGTTAGATATCTCTAGAACTTGATTAATGTTTCCAAAAGAAGAGGGACATTGATTGTGGTGCAATGCTCTACTTACAAGAGTAAAAATGATGTACAATGTTATTTCCTTTTGAATTCAATGATAACATTGTTCATTGGAAATTTGAGCGACCCCCCTTTTTTTCCAAGAAAAAAATGTAATGTGTATTCAAGACGAACTGGAAATACAATCCTTCGGTGTTGATGCACATACAATACATAAGTAGTTTTTTGTGGCCCATAGGCCCACTACCAGTATATTTTTCATAAGCTATCCCAAAAACTTAAATATCTAAGTGAATTCTAATCAAAATATGTCATCATCACTTGACATATTATATATCAATAGCCAGATAAGATTAAAAGTCTAAGAGGTTACAAAACCTTGAGGAAGTTAGATGTCCCCTATTAAATTCATGTAAGAGTTCTAGCAAACCTTTAGCCAAGTGCAAAGCATCATTAGATAGTGAATCACTAGAATTGTTTAATTCTCTCTCTATATATGAGTAAAACTAATCATCCAAAAAAGACAAGACATATCATTCAAATGTAATGCTAGCTATGAAAGACTAGTACTATGGACTTGGATTTCATTATCCATCAATTTGATAGTCATAGTGGAGTCTCCAAATACCTATAGTTGCGTAACAATTTTTACTAAAGCACACTTCAATAGGGACAATAATTCTATAAATTCACCTTAATTATTGGTCCCAATAACCAGATTTTCCTTACTAATAAAATAATGATCCTAAGTAGTAAATAACACAAAACCCAAACCCAAACTG
>SNQJ01S0010652.1:96100-118045 GCA_010110895.2 Picea sitchensis | reverse complement strand
ACAAGTGATTCAAAGAAGAATGACATCACACTTACCACTCGAGCCTAAGATTATTCTTCCTCCAAAGAGAAGGTCGATGCAATACCTCCTTCGTTGGTCCAACCATCTCCCATGAATCCACCTACCAACGGTCCTCTTCATCTCGAACGACCAAGCCTAGATACAGTTCTTCGCCCTCCCCCAAAGGGTGTTGTTCAAAAATCGGCTTTCAATCCTCATGCACGTGCTGCCCATAACTACAGTATTGTCGAAGATCTGGCCCAAGCACCATCCATGATGTCAGCCCTCGAAGTCCTTCAGAGTTGTCCTATACAACAGAAGGCACTGTTGAAAGCTATTGGTGGAATCGACCCTACGGATACAAATTTAATAATTTTTTACTTGGAAGATCACATTCCAAGGTTACCCCCTCAACTCGTATTCCAAATACAATATACTGTCTCCGACAAAAACATTTGTAGAATAGTTATTGATGAGGGTGCCTCGACGTATGTCATGTGTATTACCTGCTGGAAAGCCATTGGTTCTCCTCCTTTAACTGAATCCCACAACACGCTCAAAGCCTTCAATGGCTCTGGTTTTAAGCCTTACGGTGTCCTCCCTTCGTTGCCTATTACGTTAGAAGGAAAAATGTTCAACGTTGAAGTAGAGGTCTTTGACGCTCCTCTCGATTACAAACTTCTACTTGGACGTAGCTGGATCGATTCCATGAGTGAAGTTGTGTCCACTCTTTTCCGTGTCATGCATTTCCCACATCAAGGAAAAGTAGTTATCGTAGACCAATTGGCCTTCTTTCACTTTGATGCACGTGCTGACAACATACCTTTCATTGCAAACCCCCCCCCTGGATATGAGAACATCGGTGTCGGTATTCTTAAAGATTCCTCTTTGATGGGTACTTTCCCCATTCCACCACCTGATGTTCCACATCCATTTGTTTCCTCGATCAACATGATCTCCACCTTTGTCCACATAACCCTTGCATCTTACGACCCATGGATGGTACCCAACCTTGACGATCATCTTTGTTATGGCAACAAAATGCCTTTGAGTCCGGTTGAATCCGCTTATCAAGCCATTCAATCGGCAACCCCTTCTATCCCCTCTCTTGGTGCTTTATCTCCAGATCCATTCCGCATCATTTTTCCTACAGACAAGATGATTATGTCTGTTATGTCCATGGAAGATACCCCTTGGGACGATGGACATCATCATTCCATCCTCTTCCTGGAATAACACACCATCGAGGGTTACCAACGAATCTCGACCCCATCAACCGTTGTCATCATTTTTACCGTTCTTGAGTCTACACACGATATGTTCTACGAAGGGAACTTAAGTAATATCTCACCCACTATCCCCCTCGACATATCCATAAAACCTGGAGTTGTCGAAAATGTGCATATCGAAGCTTTGTGTTCCCATGACGAAGTTGTCACCTACAAGTCTCTTTTCCAATAATTTCATGATGTCTTCGCATGGAGCTATGAAGAAATGTCATGGATTGGCCCCGACATTGTGATACATGAGATTAAGACATACCCGGGCGCTAAACCCGTTCAGCAGCAACTTCGTCTGGGCCACCCACGTAAAGCAACCACTATCAAGATTGAAGTTGAGAAACTTCTCAAAGATGGCTTTATTTACCCTATGGATCTAACTGACTGGGTTTCCAATCTTGGTTCGATTGACAAGAAGAAAGGCACAATCCACGTGTGTGTTGATTATAGGGACATTAACAAAGATTGTCCTAAAGACAACTTTCCTACCCCCTTCGTTGACCAGATCATCGACAATTGTGCTAGAAGTGAAATCTTCTCTCTAATGGATGGTTTCTCCGGATATAATCAAATCAATATCGTACCCGCGGACCAACACAAGACCACTTTTATTTGTCCTTGGGGCACTTTCGCCTACTGGAAACTTCCATTCAGTTTAAAGAATGTCGGTGAAACTTTTCAACGTGCTATGTATTACACCTTTCATGATATAAAGAACATTGTGCAACCATATCTCGATGACTTACCCTCTCATTCCATGCACTGTGTAGATCATCCAATACACCTCTGTGCCATTTTCCTTCGATGTCGGTTTTACCATATACGCTTGAATCCCCACAAATGTGTTTTTTGCATAGAATCCGACCGACTTCTGGGCTTTATTATTTCACATCAAGGGATCAGGGTAGAGGTGATTCTCAATCTCCCTCCTCCTTCCTCACTTCACTAGTTACAAAGTTTGCAAGGGAAGGCAAACTTTATTCATCGTTTCATCCCAAACTATGCTGAGCTAACTCTTGGATTTACGTGATTTCTCAAGAAAGGTTTTGAGTTTGTATGGGATACCACTGCCAACAAATCTTTAGAAGCTTTGAAACTGTCTTTGACATGTACCCCACTACTCTTCCCACCTGATTACAGTCGGGATTATTTCCTTTACCTCACAGCCTCAAACTATACCATTGTTATGGTTCTCTTCCAGGAGGATGATTCTCATGATGAACATGTCATCTATTACTTGAGTCGGAGTCTCACGACTACCGAAACCAAGTATTTACATGTTGAAAAACTGGCCTTGGCAGCCATCCAAGTTGTTCAACGTTTCCAGCACTATATCCTTTCTTGCAAGACTACGGTAATTTCTAACTGCAACCCTATGCAGCACATTCTTACATGCCAATTGCTAGGGGTAAAATACTCCAAATGGATCGTAATACTCCTGGAGTTTGACTTAGAATTCGAACGTCCTAAGTCCAAGAAATCCTTGGTGTTTGCCGAGTTGATATGCGACCTTCCCTTCTCTAAGACAGAAAATGTAGCAACCGATCCATTACCCGATGAATCCCTTTTCTTGATCAGTTTCGATAACCTTTGGTACAGAGATATCATCATATATCTCCAGACCCAAACTTTCCAGCCCAATTTGTCTATCACAAATTGCCATCGAATACACTACCAAGCCCGTCAGTATATCATCCTCGGTGATACTCTTTATCGTCATGGGATTGACTCCGTTTTTCAACGCTACCTCATGTTTGACGAAGCTGAGAAAGCCCTAAATGACTGCCATTCTGAAGCCTGTTGTGGTCACATGTCTAGGTATGCTACTACCCATAAGATCTTACAAGTGAGGTATTTTTTTCCTTCTTTATTCAACGATTGTATAATTGTTGTCCAAAAATGCCACGCTTGCCAAACCTACAACAATAAAATATGATCAAACCCTGCTCCTCTACACCCTGTGGTCTCCGTTGGTCCTTTTGTGAAATGGGGTATCGATTTCATGACATGTCACCCTCACTCGGCTGGGGGGCATGGTTACATTATCGTAGCCGTAGATTATTTTACGAAATGGGCCGAGGCGATGCCAACATTCGATAATACCGGAAGGACTGCAACATTATTTATATTCAATCACATCATTGCTCGGTTTGGTGTTCCTCAAGCTATCATTACTGACCATGGTAGCCACTTTGGAAACTTCATGATGTCTGAACTCACTAAAAAGTTGGGTCTTCGCCATGAAATCTCAACACCCTATTACCCACAAGCCAACGACCAAGTTGAAGCAATAAACAAAATCCTCATTACCATGCTTCGACAAATGATAGAAATTCACAAAATGAGTTGGCACACGATGTTGTTTTCAGCATTGTGGGCTTACCAGACATTCGTTAAGTCTACTACCAGGTTTACACCATTCCAATTAGTCTATGGTCTAGAATCCATCTTGTTGATTGAATGTGAGATACCCTCCCTAAAACTAGCCACCAAACTTCTCCCAAAAACTTATGCTGAAGAAGAACATCTGTTGTATCTCATGCAATTAGACGAAACTCGTCGCGATGCCACCCTAGTTATAGAAACCCAGAAGAAACGTGTCAAATCCCAATACGACAAACATGTCAAGCCATGCGTTTTCTCTGAAGGTGATCTGGTTCTCCTTTACGAATACGATCGGGATATGCTAGGAGCCAGAAAATTTGAAGCTATGTGGCGAGGTTGTGATATCGTTAGATGAGTTTTGGAGAGAGGAGCTTACGAGTTGGTGGACTACGACGGTATCCCTTTGAGTGAACCCAGAAATGGGTTGTACTTAAAGAAGTATTATGCTTAAGATCACCTGTGCATGAGTTCTTGTATTTTATTGTATCATACTTTTTGTGTGTTACTTTAGTATGCTTTTTCATTATTTGGTCTCTGCCCTTGATCGCTTATCTTGCGTTGTGATTGGTTTCCAGATGTCGGAGTCTTCGCTACCCCACATTGGCTTTGCTGATGGAGCTAGCCATAGTACTCAGAACCTTGCTTCTGTTGCATGGGAAATTTATGCCCCTACAAATGAACTTATCAGTCTATGAGTTGTGTGCCTCGGTCGTGTGACCAATAATATTGCAGAATATAGAACCGTCATTGAATTTTTGATTGATGTTATTTCTCTTGGTATCTTCCACCTGGTTATACGACTCGATTCACAGCTAGTCATACTACAGTTAAGTAATGTCTATGCTATCCGAAGTCCTACTTTATTACATGTATATTTATGAATTCACCTCTTGGAATGTTATTTTGATTATATCAAATATCAGCGCATTCCTAGATGTCTAAATACATTGACTGATGCCTTAGTTAACTATGTGTTAGACAAACATTTGGGACATTCATAAACCAATCACACATCACATGTATAACACAACACAAAACAAGCCGGTAGAAGTCGTATATATGTATATAAGGATCAAAATTTTTTACAAAAGGTTTTTGTTCAAGGATCAAAATATCAAAATACGAAGCCTATAGCTTCTACAAAGTAGTGTCACGGATGAAGCTCACGATAAAACACAACTTCTCGGGCTACCCTATGGAGCAGTCGACTGAGAGACTTGAACACGCCCACAGTATGGCGTTGGTAACGTCTCGGGATCTCCCTAATGACAATATCTGGGACGTCCGAGGTCAACCCCTCCAAGTTTTGTTCCACTGCCTCGTAGTCTTTGGGATCCCATCTCTCCACTGGAGCCACTTCTCCTTGCCTTTGAATGGGAGATGTTATTGGAGGTTGATATGGCCCCACATCTATGTCGTCAAAAAGAAATTTTTTGGATTAGTTCTTGGATAAACATAAAAACATTTCATATGATAAAATTTGCAAAAACATTTAAAAAGAACAAAATGTGTACTTCTTACCTAAGTCACCCCACCGAGCATCCTCAGGAAAGGCCAAATCTAGATCCCCTTGGAAATCCAAACCAACATATGTGTAGTCATCGATCATCAACATCTGAGGCCTCAACCAGTCAAAAAATGAATCATTATACTTGATTATAGGCCCGACTATGTGTCGAGCCATGAGGTTACACCACCTCAACATCCTCGGATCCTGTGGGGCCGGTAAACCCCAATCAAACTATAGTCGCAGCAATGAGACCCTCTCAAGGAATAATGACACCAAAAGTGACCCGTACCCAAACTGCTTCAAGTCACCCTTTCTGCACTTCGTCAATTGTCTCTTCATACTGCGGAGAACTGCATCTGACTAGTTGAAGACCTGAGGCTCTATGCACTCTATGGCGTATTGGAAATAGATTTGGAGATCCATGTGCGGAGCCGCACTCCCATCCATGCGTGCAATAGTAAACAAGATGGTCCGTAGGGTCAGATCTTGGACCCCCCAAATGACAACCTTACACTTTCTTTTCTCTGCCCCGGGAACACAATATTGGCCAAAATACTCACTCATAGGGAGTCTGCCGCCTCTACCTCCGGTCAAAGTAGCATGGTATCCACACCGTGACAACCCCATCAAAAAATAGATATCCTCAATATCTAGTGTTAGCGTATGGACTCCCACATGAAATAATTGTTGATCCATGTCCCACATGTGGACCAAGTATTCCAACAATCTAAGTTGGGCTCTCATGCCTAGAATCCTGAAAAATTTCAAGAGCTCACAGTCCCGGAGGGCAACGACTGTACCTGGTTCATTCCTGGAAATGGCATCATCTTCCTCATGTTCTCTTTCTCTCCATTCCAACATCATGATGGTCAAACACCTGCAAAAGATCCATGAGAGGGAAGTCAACAACTTGTTTTAAACTCTTACATAATTTTTATTGAGCAAAACCTCACTTTAAAATCCATTTTCTGGCCCCCGCAGGTGAGCCTTTTTCACAGTGCGAGATTCTCGCAGATGCCCTAAAGCTCACCTATGAGAATCTAATATTCTCGCAGTTCCCACATGGCCCACCTACGAGAATGCTTGGGTGCATGTTCCGACCCTAAAATAGACTCAAAACCCAAAAAATTGCCAAGAAAAAACAAAAATAAACCATGGAAAAGTTGGAGAATCAAGAGATTACCTTGTTAGCTGAAATGGTTCGCCGAATGATCGCTTGTGCCTTCCGCAATCGAGCAAAGAAATTTGGGGGAAAAAGAGGTATATTGGACAAGTTTTTGTCAAAGTAACAATAAAATGGTAAAAAGTCCTTTTCACCCATATTTATTCACTTTTTACTATTTTTTATTGATTTTTTATATTATTTTTATTGCTTTGTTTATAAAACCTAATACCCTAATATCCTTGTGAGTGTGTTTTTTCACAGATATAGCAATTTCGAAGTCCGAACGAGGGGGCACGGGTGTTTTTTATTTTTTTCGCATGTACGACTACTTTTTTAGGGTTTTTTAGAAAAAACCTCGAGCTCAATCTTCGTTTGTTCTCGCACTCGAAAATATATGAGAACGTAACCAAGTATACTTTTTCTCGTCTTTTCATACTCATCATGGTAACACGAAAATGACGAATGTAAAGGAGTATCCTTTAAGCTCTTTTCACGCTCCATAAAAATGAAAATATTGTCGAGCGATCTTGTTCTCTTCATGCTCGTTAAAGTATTTGAGGAAAACATTCAACGGGGGATAGTTTATCACTTTTTCGGTCTCGTCGAACTCTTTTACGAAAAAGGAATTGGGAGAGTTCTCTTTAAGTGTTTTTTAGACTCTCAAAACATGAAAAACCCTTGATTTTTCTATCCTTGGACTCGTTAAACAAACATCGAAAGACCCACAATGGGACCGAACCAGTCCTTCCTAGGGTTCATTAAATATACTCTGAGGGACTCATCCGAAAAATGAGCTTACATCAACAAGCATATGTTATCCTCCTCAAGCTTGTGTAAAAAGAAAGAGGTACTCGCCAGAAATGGTGGGGGAAATTTTGGGAAAGGGATATGTTTTCATATTCGTATTAATGGCAGTAAGCATCACTCTTGAACATGACACCCCCTATTCATCATTTGAATCTGGGTTGGGAAATCCATTTGTCTCTCATTCTACTTGCTACAAGGTCATATCTTGGGTCATCTTTGAGTCAGTGCTGCCAAGTCCTTGGTCATGTCGTTCATATGTTCAAAAGAAGTTCAAACGAGCCCTCTATTGAGTCGGCCATCTGCACTTGTCCATTCTTACTATGTCGTCCTTCCCTGTGTCTGTTTCAACCAATATTCATACTTTGTTTCACCCTCAAAATATGTTACTTATTTAGTGTCATTGATGGGGGATACATCAAGGCCCTACTGTGACGAGTCTTGTTCCATTGACTCCAACTCATTATCCAGAAATGAGACTTAGAAATCATTTAGTACCTTGGAACCTGAATGCCTTAATGGCAGGTTTCTTTTCTTTCAACAGGGGTTTCACATCATTGATCCCTGATCAAGATATTCCACTGAGTGCTCGACTTCAGCTCATGCATTCACATTCGTTCGGATTGTACTTTGGTACCTTGGGAGTCATTGACATCAATGGTGATTTGCCTCACACTTGTTAACGATTTTCATCAATGGCCGGTAATCAAGTGGTTTATACCATGTTCGAATTCAACACATGTAATCGCATGGCTAGATTCATACTTTCAGGTGATGGGATTGAACACCCTGGGTCTCATATTTTTTTATCTAGGCTGTGATGGAGTATGTATGATTTGTGTCGGCACATAGATCCACTTTGTATGTCACGTGGCTGTGTCTTAATTCAAGTTTTATCACATAGATCCATAGTGTAATCCTGGTGGCTATGTAGAATTTTGACAACATGGATCCATGGTGTATGATTGGTGGCCATGACCTGCATTTATGATTACATTCATTTGTGATATGAGCATGGGAATTCCTACCTCATAACTGGTATTATATTTTGCAGATGTTTGGTTGTTTACAGGTTTCTGATTAGGTGCGCTCCTTGTTTCTGACACAGACATGCATTTTACAAAGTAATTTGGCTGTCACAAGTTCCAACCTCATACTTTGGGGGGCATTCTGTTACACACTATTTTGGTCACTCTGGTGATGTCTCTACAAGTGATGTATTCAGGCTCCCACAAGGACTTTTTTCCTGAGAAAAGTGATTGTTGTCTTCTTCCAAAAAGCATATTTTTAAGATGAGTTCGCAGGCTGCCTATGTTATAGGGTGCGAAAATCCTGCATTCTCGCAGGAAACCCACACTTAGGGTGCAAACTATTCACAGTATACTCTATAGGTAGGGTGCGAACCTATTTCAAAGCTTGGAAAAGAGAAGAGGTCACGAAGGTTCTAGAAGGGAATCTTCTAGAAAATGAGTTGGCATTCGCATGGTTGACACCCTACTGACTTCCCAGATTTGGTGGGATCATCCTCATCCATTTAACCATCTCTCCTTCTCCTATATATTGCAAGGTTTCTCATGGAAAAGGTTAAGCAAGATTGAATGAAGAATTGGTGAAAGAATTGTGTGAATAAATCTTCTTGGATAGAAGCTTGAAGACTCTATTTGGTCTATCAAGTTGTACTGGATCTTCTTCATGCAAAGGTAGATCAAGTGTGTGTGTTGGAACCAAGGGTCACTGAAAGGAATCTTGCGACATCAAGGCGATCTGGTTGTATCTTCTACTTTCATTTAATATACTACAACGACATGTCCCTTTCCCATAAAATCACTCTTATTTTATTGCATAACTCCTTGACCATATGCATAGGTTGACATTGAATATACTTTGCTATCTTCACTTTGGTTGGTTTGTGTTGTCTTGGAACTGATTTCACAAGAACACCAGAGCGAAGTGAGAACAATAGAGACCTGAGGAAGTGATATAAAGGTATGTCACTCATTCCTTCTCAGTAGTAGATTCAATGACTGCAACTTAGGGAAAGAGTCTTGTCCTTTCCTATTTTGTTCTAGATCTAGGTGGATCTAGGGAGATCTGTTAGTGTCCGCACCTACCGATTTATCCGATAACACTCTGATAATAACACTCATGAAGATACTCTCTAGTACATGGGTGATAATGTAGTAGGGCGAAGGGTACAATTGAGCCTCCTTATTTGATTCCATGAGATATTGGTTCAAGTACTATTGCTTGACCTCGCATGTATATCATAGAGCTATAGCTTAGGGAAAAACCTTGTCTTTAGGAACCCTGAAAACCATAACCCTTAGGAATAAAACAACACAAAAAAGAAACAAAAGGGAAATTTTACCACACAACCCTGCCTCCTGCATCATGGTTGCAAAATTCCTACACAATTGTCCATGTTAGCAATTTGTGTCTTTCGTCACTGTAGTATTCTTCAAGACAAAGTATAACTCTGAAAGAGTAGTAACAAAATTAAAAAAAATAAGAGTATAGTGGTCCCACCGACACCCTTATTTGTTACCTATCCCATTGGATTCCTCTCTCCACCCTGATCATCATGGTACCTATCATTTCTAATCCTTTTTTTCATGGACCCACCCACCCTCCATGACACCCTTATTTTCTACCTATCCCATTGGATTCCTCTTTTCACCCTGATCACCATGGTATATATCACTTATCACTTTTTTTTCACTAGACCCACTCCCCCTCCCTGACACCCCTTATTCCCAAATGGCCACCACTCACAGCCAATAAATCATTAAACCATCCACTTCACTCTCAACCAAATTTCCAAACAATCCTAGGGCCCTCACTCCTATGACCAACCTTCACACTTAGAAGGTGTGAACTCTTCCCATACTATGGCCTTTCATTCCAACTCCCATGATCATGACCCCCGTCTTCCCAGAGTTGAGGTGAAAAAATTTGATGGCTCGCATCCCACAGGCTGGGTCACTCAAATGGAACATTATTTTCCCTTGCATGGAATTACTTATGAGTTATCCAAACTTTGTTATGGTGTCCTCTATCTAGATCTTGAATTTTTGAAATGGTGGCAATGGAATAAAAATGCATGCCAAGAGTATGTTACTTGTACATGGTTTGTTGCACATCTTTATGAACACTTTGATGCCGAAACCTACCATTTAGTATGTTTGAACAAGTTGAAACAGTCTAGCATAGTGGAAGACTTTATAACTTCCTTTGAGCACTTTTCTTTTATAATGGAGGGCATGTCAGATGCCTTCTTCTGATAATATTTTATCAGTGGCCTCAAGGATGAAATCTGTACCCAGGTCTTAATGGCTCACCCTCAGACTTGGTTGGAAGCTACTAAAAGATACAAGGAAGCATAAAATATTGTCTCTACCCAAAACAAAAAACCATCCTTTATTCCTCACCCTTGACCCACCAATCCCACCCCTCCTAGAACTCCCCTCAAGATACATAAATTAACTAGGGCATAAATGGATGAATGCCAACTCAAGGGTATTTGCTATAATTTTGATGAAAAATATTTTATGGGGCACAATTGTAAGGAACAAAATTTGTTTATGGACATTTGTGAGGATCTTTTTGATGAGGAGGTCGATGTTTCCCATGATGAAGAGTTACCACCATCAAATGATCTTACTCCACCTTTGATCCACCAGAAGTTGAACTGTTATTTTCATTGCACGCCCTCACTATCTTCTCTGCTCTCCAAACCCTCAAGTAAATTGGCTACATTAAGCATAAGAAATTCATCATCCTAGTTGACATTAGAAGCACCCATAATTTTATTCATCATCTCATTTCCCAAGAAATCAATTTCTATATCCATGAAGTTAGCAAATTTCAAATCATGATTACCAATGTAGGTTCCATGAAATGTGGTGGGCGTTGTGAAATTGTGTGCCTACAAATTTTTTAGTACCACCTGAAATATCATATGTTTTTTATTGATATGGGTGTGTACGACATTGTAATCGATGATAAATGGTTACAGACTCTCGGCCCCATCCTCATGGATTTTAAATACCTAACCGTTCAATTCCAAAATGAGGAATATAATTATAAGTTACAAGGTATCACAATAGGATCACCTGAGATCATCAGTTCCCACTGCATAAAAAATATACTAAAAAAGGTCATTCTAGCATTATTTCCCAATTGCATTCCATTCAAGTTGTTAAGACACCCTCTATGCACCCTAACCTCCAATCTATCCTCTCTCGACACCAAGATATTTTAAACACTCCCCGTGGAATTCCCCCTTTCCTCAGTGTTTGTGATCATTCCATTCCTCTAGTACCAGGAAGTATTCCTCCCAATGTTCTCCCTTATCGTCAACTCTTTTCCTAGAAGTTTTAAATTGAGAAAATAGTTCAAGAATTTATAGAAGAGGGTGTTATGTGTCCTAGTACTAGGCTCTTTTCTTCTCCAATATTCATGGTACTCAAGAAAGAAATCACTTCATGGATGTGTCATGATATCCATTCCCTGAAAAAACTCACAATCAAAGAAAAATTTTCCATTCCTGTCAATGATGATGTTTGTAATACCCATGTTTCCCCCAACTTGTAATTAATCATTACTTATGATTACCATGCCATGGAATGAGAACAATGTAAATGTATTATTTCTTATATTGCCAAGAACTAACTGCGGGGGTGAAGCCTTGAAGTACTAGCCATGATACAACTAGAGGAAAGAGTGAGGAAACCTATAGAGAGGGTTCATCATGCAGATATGACCCAAATACTTTGCTAAAATATTTTATATGGGATAATAAGCCTCATCCCAATCCCAAGGAAAGATCATTTAATGAGAAAAGGACTAGTGGTTAAACAACCAACTACCCCAATGAATGGAAGCATGGAGGGCCTGGTTGAGAAGACAAAACAATTTTCATCCCGAAGTACGACGGAGTGCAGTCTTCCTCCAGTCCTATATTGACCTGAGTTCCTTTTGGAAGAAGGAATAACACAGTTCCAAAACCTTCTTGGGGGAATGCATGCAAGAAGAGACACACAAAGGGGTCTGAGGATCATTCAAAAATAAGAAGAGCACTTGAGGATCTCTAGTTTAGAAGAAGAACTGAAAAATTAATCTTTTTTGGTTACAAGAGAGACTGGACAATTTTTTCCTAATCAATATGATAAACATAGTTTCATGATTGAGTGAGTGATCATGGTAGGCTCCCTTGCTTGGTGGATAGAAAACAGGATTGCTAGATTCCTATGGGAAAAGGAGAGAGTAACCTTTGTCTCTTGTTGTCATTGATATGAAGAAAAAACCCTCTCATGGAATCATGATCTAGCAAGGGCAGTAGAACATAAGAGAGTTTGAGAGGTGATATGGAAGACCCAAGGAAAAGAGAGAACTCCCTGGTGGTATCATGGCTTGGCAAGGGGGTGGCTATAGTGCTAAGAGTGAATGCATTTGAGCCTATGGTTGGGTGGAAAGGAGAACACCCATAGTCAATTGGTCAGATATGGAACGTAATAGATAAGTATTTCATAGAATCTGTATAATTGAATTGAAATGCATGATTAAATGCTCATATTTGTGCTATACATATACATCCTGGATAACAAGGATGATGGAATAACATTGTATCTTATTTAGATGATAGATAATTGTGATTTGGACGACCTAGCTAACTGGAAATTCGAAGTAGAGTTTGAATATCATATCCTTTCAATGAATTTCTATTTTAAATCCTGTTTAGTCAGGGAGTAATGTTACTAATGGGTTTTAAATGATTTTTTGGAAAATGGCAAGTAGACCTCCTATTTGAGTATGTACGTCCAAAATTCACAAGTTGAACCAATTCTTGGTTAAGGCTCTGAAGCATAGCCTTCTGGGACATGTAGTGGTTCCAGGCAATCATCAACTCGAAGCTGGGAGATTATTACCTCTAGTAATGGATCACTTACTTGAGCTATCAATCCACTAGGATTTCCATATGAATGGGACCCAGGAACCCTACGTTGTGTGAAAAAGGATCCAAGCGTTACCCAGAGAGAAGGCCCTTTGTAAAAAGAACCGTGATATAATAGTCATCCATTTACATTTCGGGGGTTGTTGTAACCATTAGATCGATTAAGCCTTCTGAGTCATCGATCTAAGAACCTTTGGGACCCTTCCTGACTGTTGGATGCAAGCCACGGTCATTCAGAGTTGACCCATGCCAGGTGTGAAAGATTTTGAAGTGCCTGGAAATATCAAACATCGAACTCGCAAAGAAATGTGAGTCGTAGATATAAGGACTTCAGGGTCTTCCTTGACCATTGGATATACACTACGGTCAATTAAGTATTGACCTACACTAGAATTAAAACGGTGTTAAACGGATGGAATCCCTGAATATTGAAGTCATGAAGTAACGTGGGTCGTAGATCTAAGGATCCTTCATGACCCTTCTCGACCATTAGAATGAGTATAGTGGAAGGACAAGGGTAAGCGATATCATTAACTAGCAACAAGTCATCATTCCCACTTTATGACCCCTTCGACAGGTTACCCATTGAGGAATTGAAGGGTTAAGAATGGTAAGGGTCGTGAACTCACGAATCCCTGAAGTGGTGAAATCCCACCAACCGTTGGATCAAGGGGAAGAATTCAAGAGCAATGTGATTCGTTGATATGAGGATCCATTGGGGTCCTTTCTTGACTGTTTGATTAACTAATGGAAGAACAACATAAGTACTTTGGTGAAGTCCTAATACGGGAAATGTAAGGCACAAGGGCTGAGAACATACTGAAGCATCGAAGGTCGAAGTACATGGTAAGGAATTCCAGGACTTCGGGGATCCAAAAGATTTGACATGTTGGTGCACATGCCAAATTGCAAAGTGCTGAAGGCTGGAGTACGTGGTGGGAGCTCTAGAAATTCATAACTACGGGACTCTGGGAAAAACTCGAGGATGTAGGAAGGTGGTTTAAAACCCGAATCGTCGAAGTTTCGAAGCACTGACGTTTCCCATGTTGAAGTGTCTGACCCCAATTGGATGATCTCGTGTACACCATGATGTTGTGGTGTTCCTGGATAGTTTCTCGTGGCATTGTGGGAGTGGTCATGAGTTAGGTGTGGGACCCCCACCCCTTTTCAAGTCTAAACCTTGTGTTAAGTTTGTACAATTCTCAACCATCGTATCTAAGGGTGGATCAATTACCACCATATATTTTGGAGAGAAAGGAGACTTCGGGACTTCAGTCTCTGGAAATGTTGTAGAACTATACAAGAACGATCGAGCACCAAAGGACCAGTATTTAAGAAGACTGGGATATATCCCCTGCAACCGCCCCTCTAGTGGCCATGTCATCACTAAAGGATGACTCCAAGGTCGAGTCAGTGCCAGGTGGGATGGTACAAATGAGATGGAGCCACGTGGGTTCCATGTGGCCTTTGACCAATGATACCCCAAGAAGTTCAAGGATCCATAAATTCTAACTCAGAACTTAGTTTTGGACGAGTTTGTAGTCGTTGAAAATCTCTCGGAGAGAAGAAGGAAATGGTGCCCATATTCAAGGAACTCAGAGGAGTTGTAGGAAGGAGAAAAAATTATACCTGATCTGTTAAAAGGGTACTTAGGGGGTTGGGTGTTTGACATATTGGTATCATAGCATGAAAAAACACTTGGCCTGCATGGGCTCATGGAAGATTTGATTAAAATTTTATTGGAAAAATTTTAAAGGGGAAGGAACCCTACCCTACCCTATCTATCTTAGAAAGGTTTAAACACTAGGCTTGGATGGGCCAAAAATCAACCACAGGACTGGTATAACCAAGCAAAGACAAGCTTGTTAGAAAATTTCCCCTGTATTGGAGAATTTTATCTGTTATCTACACAAGCCCCTTGGTTTAGGTTTCCTCTTTAGAAAATTATTATAACATAAAAGTTACAGGAGGATGTGTAGTGGAGGGAGCGTATTGTTTCTTTGGTAGAATGATAACTACTCCTACATGAGTGGGACTATGTTGATAGGCACTGACAACAAGACTTGTATGTGAATGGACTGAAGAGATGGAAAGGTTGTATGCAAATGTGGGATTATAAAGCCTCTATTAATTACATTTGTTTCTTAAATAAGAGACTTTCCATTGTGAGTATAATTCTCCATGTCTAGAGATCTTATGGAAATATGTGAGGTTATCTTACTTGACCCATGATAACTGAAAACCTGTTATTGGGATAACCTCTTTTTGAAGAGTAAAAAGGAATCATATGGACCGATAATAACCCTCACGAAATAAGTGAAGTTACATGAGCAATTTCAAAGGATCATGGTTGTGATAAGGGGGTGTGTATCCCTATTAACTTAAAGGGCATGACTATGTATGAGAATGAGTGGAACACGTCTTCACTGTAGGCATGGGTAAAATGATTGGTGAATATAGACTTATTATAGTTTGTCATTGGATGCAAAATATGGTAATGTCACAAAATCATATGGTTAGCGTTGATCTGATTATACAAACATAAGAAAAATGTTGATTATATTTATTGTATATTACACTATGAGGATAAAGGTATAATGGTTAATGAAATGTTGATCCCAAATTTGGTAAAGGAAGTGTTGGGGCACTTCTAGATGACCAATGGGTCAGGTTGACATCCAGAGGTGGATGGTATCCATATAAGGTATGGATTAGTATGCTCAAGTAGTAGTGAGAGGGAATCTAGAAAAGGATTCCCTTGATAAAAAGGTTTGTTAACCAAAAATGGTTTGAGGCATGAAAAAGAAACTTGATAAGTTGTCTTTTTTCCTTGGGCACTGCTGGAATTTCCCAAATGGTATTTCTGGGTTGTTGAATAATTTTATAATAGTTGAGGCAATAATTTATTCTTGTTGGTTGTTTTCATATGGAAAGGGAAACATAGCATGATTGTGTCTCTTAAAATTTCTATGTGGATATCATGTGAATGACTGCAAGCTCTCAATAGAGAGGGAAGCTTAATGTTGAGTATATCTATGAGATAGGTCATAAGAATGGAAGTAATATCCTTGGGAGAAGGATATGGAAGCATGATATGTCCATGTGTATGCATGACATGGAAAAGGTGAAAGCAATGAACTTGCATGATGAATGTTTAACTATGTTTTTTTATGCCTGAGTGCATGGATTTAATGCATTCTAAGGTTGCTTGATATGAAGACTGATATTAAGACCAAATAGATATGAATGAATGATATTAAATGTGCAAGTGATACACATGTATGATGTATGAGTATATGTATACTAAAGGCATGATGTGACTGCATGAATGAGTGAAATGTAAGGAAAGAATTGCACTTGCCAAGATTGAATGAATACGATGGATGCATGGTTGACTCTATTTTGAAGAGTCATGAAAGTTTTGTTTTGAATGATAGTGTTGGACGCTTAGGTTGACCCAAGTTCTGATCTCAATAGGTTTCCAACAAAACCCTCAAAACTATCAGCCCTCTTGGTAAATCAGAAGGCAACGCTACACACAAAGTGCACATCACAGTCTCACCCGAGATAGCTTTATGGGGGGATGCAATAATTAGGTGTTTGCAGTATAGGAAGGGATCAAGATTGTGTTTTGATTATTTTCCTTATGCACTAACATCATTATTTATTCATATATTTCTAGGATTCATTCATCATTATACTATGCATGAGTGTTATTATAATCATATTTAATCATTCATTCTTTAACTAATACATAACATAACATCCAACCAATCATACAGACACATGAACACAATGGATTTACCATGGTTCACCCCCCCTGGGGCTATGTCCACAAAGATCTATCTCTTCTGCTCTTTTATTCACTCTTCTACAAATTTTTCACCGCACACATTACATCTTCAGGATTACAATCAAAAGTAGGTTAAGTACCCTCTGTGAGGAGCACTAGATCACACCAGGCTCCACAACCTATGACCTAACCCTAAAAAACTAGCTTCTTTGACTCAACAACAATAACAACCATAACACTGAACCCAACCTAGACCTCCTAGGTATTTATTTATACTACTCTATTGGCTTATATCCATTACATTATTGTCCAAAAACCTAACCCTAACATGGTTAGGTCTATCTGCATGCGTGCCACACTGCTTTCCCTCCTTATGCATGCTACTTTTCCTTCTTTTTCTACATGCTTCTTTTCTGCCACCTATTGCATGCACTCCAAAAATAGATCTTTCTCTCCAAAATTAGGCCTACACCCAAAATAGGCATGTGCCAACAGGCCCCCAACATTGACATGTGGCTCGTCCCAAGCCATTGTGCCTTAGTTCTCACTCTGTATGGCTATTTGCAAATCGTGAAACACTTTTGATAAGTGACTCACTTTTTGTTGCACTTGGGTGCACTTCTCTGCCAACTTCTCCACACTATGCATTTTAATGTGTTATACTAGCACTTGCCTGCATTCTACATGCATTTCCTCTATTTCTCTTTTATCTTCCTATAATTCATCGATCATCCTCTTTGGATTCTGTTGTAGTGGCTCTAGTTGAGGATGTCTTGTTTGTTTGTCAGCCTGAGTATCCTTCAACTCTTCCTGCAGGTTCTTCATCTCCTGCGCACTCCTCATCCTCTAGAGGATGGCCATTGATTTTTTTTGTTGCTTTAAATATTGGATGTTGGCCATTATATTCTCTTTTTTATGGTCCAATTGTTGTATTTTCTCGTCCTCTTCCAAGATGGTCCATATCTAAGCAGTTCTGTCATATAGTTCATGTACTACCTTGGATTCCTGCATAATATTGTCGATGTGCATAGTAGCATCCTGTTCCATTTTCTCTATGATTTCCAAAGGTGTAGAAGGATTCAACTTCTCCATGAGCTCTGTAATTTCCTTTTGGTACTACTCCATGACCTATGCAATATTCTAAAATTTCCCTTCAGGTGTATCCTCTAGCTCTTGCACACAGTCATAGATGTCATTGTAGACTGTTGCCATTCCCTTCTCCAATATATCTTCTTATTTATTCTCCTCCTTCTCCAGATTAAATTGATTGCATGTGATTTGTATTACTTTAGTTACTTCTCTACCAACTTCCAAGTTGGTGGCATACGCACGGGCTCTGGAGTGGACTTCTTGCATGACGCTCGCCTGTAATCCATACAGTGCCTTTGTGGGTATTTGTGCAATGACCAACTCAATTTAGTCTATATCCCTCAATGGATTATGCGATATCTCCTTATCCAATCACAACATCTGTTGTGTGACTATGAAGGTCTCATTTCCCTTCACCATTGTGTCTATTGTTTCCTCTTGTGCCTTCTACGTAGGGGGTTGTTGTGTCTTTTCTGGTTGTTGCATCATAGCTTGTTGTACTGTAAACATCTACATTATTTGCAGAGTATCATGGACATCCAATAAATTCACCATGATATCCTCCCTCTGCTCCTCAGTGATGCAGACCACATCTTCCCCCATTTCATGGACTTTTTCTGCCACTAGATTAGCATCGTCCTCGGTTAGGGTGATGATTGGAGGCTTCTTCATGTATTTCATCTTCTTGTGTGTTTCCTCCACCTACAATGTAGTTAATTTTTCCTATGAGGGTTGTGCCCCACTCTTATTCGTTTGTGCCTCCTCCTCTTCATCTCAATATGTTCCTCCCTTCTTAGCATCCCCCTTGAATTTTTCCTTGGACCCCGTTTTTGTCCTCCTTGGCCTCTTCGGCACTACGCTACTTCTGGACGCTTGAGTGTGTGCTACAACCTTCCTGGTGTTGGAATCTAGGATACTTGTCTTGGTTGATGGTCCTTCCTATGTTTTCTCCTTGGATTTGGTTGTTTTCATTGTTGCTAGCACCTTCCACTGTGTGAGCCAGTCTTTGAAGATCTAATCCACTTCTTCCCTTGAGACGCAATACTACATCTCTAGCCATTTTTTATTTGGATCCCTTACGACCTTGATCCACATATGGTGCCTGGATGTCTTAAACCTGGAAATCCCTTCATACTCCTGGACCACCTCCACTAGAATGCACCATACATTGGTCATTCTCTATTTTATTTCATCCAGAACCATGGAAAAGACTGTGTTTTTTTATTTTTGGCTTATGGTATCCTTGTCTTGCCATAAGGTTTCATACCTTGCTGCGTAGCACTTCCCCTGTCTGTCTAGAAAAGAAGAGAATTTTGGCTCCTTCCATGCTACCAACGTGATGAGAATGAGGATACAAGAATAATGGAACTCAATTCCATTGTCTTGCACATCCCTGCAGTTGATCATAAATTGGTTCAAAAGATACGACACCCATTTAAACATGACTCCTTTGGCACACTACGCAATGACTAATATGACTCCTGTTGGAGCCTCTTCTTTCCTTCATTTCCTCAGCATCTTTCAATCCATTATCTTGTTGGTGAACCACATCATAGGGTCATTGATTTCTTTGAGGACAATACCCACGTTTCCCCTGTTGGTTCCAAACTATTCCTTTACTATCTCAGCAATTTCCTTTTCGAGCGCTTTGTTTTCTAATTATTCCTCGGGTTGCGCACCAACAGTGGGAAACCTTGTAATTTTATATATCAAGGCCACATCAATCTAGAATGTCCTATCCATCCATAGAATACATGTGTGTACCCTAGCTAGCATCTAGTTGACACACAGTCCCACATTCTTGTCGTGCCCAAAGTGCGATGTGTCTAGAAGGTTCATGATTCCAGATTTATAGAGCCCTATAATCCACTGGACGAGCTCCATGATGGGTTTTCCTAGGTGTCCTATCTCCCCTGTGTCTTCCAAATAGTTTCCCTCTACCAATTCTGGGAACTTTGTCACGTCGTGAACATCATGGTCCGAGTATCTTAAGTTAGGCACTTTCTCAAGCATGCCCCCCATTGTTACCACTGCGTCTGATATGTAGGGGAGTGTGATTTTCACGACATCCTACAACTTTATTTTCTTGTCGATGGCAGGTTGGGCTTCCACTGATGTTTTTTTCATGTCGTCTTATTCTCCCTTATTTTATGGTTGGTTGGTGATGTCCTCGACCAATACCTCCTCTTCATCGTGACCCTGTTGTTGACCCTTCATTTCCTTGGGGTTATTAGGTGTTTCTAGGTTAGGGTTTGTGCTACCATTTGGGTTTGCAGATCTCTAACCCATTTATCCTTGCGCAATTGTCAAGGTTTCCTCCTTTACCCTTGTTAGGTTGAGCGACTATGTCTTCGAGGTAGTGACATATTCCAGCTCTATCAGATTCATGGGTTCCGCCAACCTTTTCTTAATTCTTTGGCCATGTCGAGTAACCCTAACATATTTCCCTGGAGCACCAAACTTTGGAGGGGTCATGTTGTTGACTGAGTAATCAAGTGTTATCACCTTTACCCAATTTCGTCTAGTTCAGGTCTCTGCAGCTCTCTCTGTGTTCTAAAATCACTAAGTGTCGAAATGACCTATGATTTATGTTCTTTATAGACCTGATCATAAATGTTTGGCTTTATTTTTCACTTTTTTTGTGCATTTGCACAGTGTCCAATTTTTTTTGCGCGCAGTCTACCAAATTTTGTCACATCAGTTGTTGCGCATGACTTTTTCCATGTTCCTGTCGTTCAACCAACCTCCTCCTCTTTTTGTATTTTTCTTCTTTTTCTTCTTTTGTCTTCCTTTTTCTTATTTTTCTCCTTTTTATTTATTTTTATATTTTTTTCTCTCCTAATATCTACTATAGTACACTATATACATGGTTTCCTTACTACACTGAAAATGTTGAGAGTTACTAGGTTGATTGTCCTTATAAAGTTTTAGTCGACTTTCATTCACCATTCCTTTTAGCTTTGCTCCTTTCAAATCCTTTAGTACATAGATCCTCCATCTGTGACATACTTCACTTGATATGGCCCTAGCCAATGCATTTTGAACTTACCAAGATGTTGTAAAAATTATTGTCATAGAGATGAACTAGGTCTCCCTCCTTTAAGCTCTTATTATTTATGTGTCTATCATGCTAAGATTTGTCCCTTACTTTCCGCACCTCTTGGTGAAATCCTGCTAGAATCCTATCTTCTTCTAGTTCCATTAATTGAATTAACCTCTCTTGTACTACACCTCTTTCTGGCATATTTGTAATTGTTGCTACGCGCAGATTGGGTACCAAAAATTCTAATGGTACCATTGCTTCTTTTCCATACACCAATCCGAATGGTGTCTGTCCTGTCAACTTCTTGCATGTAGTCATGTATGCCCATAATACCATTGGTATTTTAAAATACCAATCATCTATGTTCACATTGCAGATATTTGTCAAAGCATTCTCCAAAATCTTGTTGAAATATTCTACTGTCCCATTTTCATAAGGATGATATGGTGTACTCTTTTGGTGATATACTTCAAATTACTCAGTCATAGCCTGGATGGTACTATTAATAAAATGGGTACTGTTATCCCCAATATCTAGGGATAACTAGGAGATCATGTCTCGAGGCCCACATGGTCCTAGACATGGAGTACCGAGAGTAGGGTTGACTTGAGCATGGCCCTGGAAGGCCCATCTTTCTTCTTCTTCATCATATTTGTCCTGTCAGCAGTAGCAGTTTCCATCACCACCGGCTTGGGCTTGTATCAGAGAGGACTCTTGCTCCATGAGGTAATTGGTCTGAGGTATCATGGTATGTGTCATATTTGATTGTTATAACTTTCTTATATATGCATTAGGTTCCTTTCATTTCTTATGACTGCTTGGATCTTACACTAATCCACTTGACCATTGTTGGGGTGATTGATTGGGTAACTTAGCAAGATGATATTCATGGGTTTTGGTTAGCCACCAAAGGGGATTTGCAG